>JAMKPZ010003891.1:0-11324 GCA_024699675.1 Amphibolis antarctica | reverse complement strand
ATGGGTTATGTTGTTCACCAACATGATTAAATCAGCTAGTAGTGGTTCAAAAATGTTTTGTTTTTTCCATTTCTTTTAAAATTTTGACAAAAATTTAATCAGTTGTGGATATTGAAAATTCCAAGAGCATTAGTTTGAGTGAACTTATTCTTATTAAAGTCTTCACAAATGTCTTTAGCAATATCCATATAAGTAATGCTGTCAACAATATCACTTTCCATACCGTTCACTATCCATTGATCAAACTTTTTAGGATTTTCCTTTGGATCAAGAGGAGGTAGACTTCCATGCATCCACAAATCCAAATTTGAGTTTTGCATTTAGAGTCTTTCTCATAGATCAACTCGAAGGATATGTTTACGTAAAATTAAATGAAAATGAATTACTAAGAATTCATTGATACAATTGTTAGAATGAAATTTGTTTCAAATAAGTTAGATTATTATGCATATGTCAAGAAAAGTATGAGCAAGTTTATCATATTTGGAATGGAAAATTTTTTTTCAGCATGTACATCATATGATTTTGGAAAAGGGTTAAGTAAGGATCGATGTCTTACCTTTAAGAGTACCTAATACTCAAGTGGTTGAAAGTTTAATGTACACTATATTGTGTACTAGACTGAACTTGACATATGCAATAAGTCTTATTAGTAAGTATCAAAGTAATCATGGAATAAAATATTGGGAAACTATCAAAAGAATAATGAAATATTTAAAAGGAACCTTACACCATAAGCTTATTTATCAAGCAAAAGAATTAGAAATGCTTAGTTACACAGATACAAATCTAGGAGGTAACAAATATGATGAAAAGTCCACTTCAAGACATATATTAATCTTTGAAGGTGTAGCTGTATCCTGAAGCAATGAGAAGCAAGGGTGTGTAGCAAAATACACATAAGAATCATAATATATTGCCTATAATACAATTGCATCACATGTTATTTGAATCAAGAGATTTTTGAATAATTTAAATCTCAGTCTGATAAGTGGTCCTATATAAATGTTTTGTGATAACCAAGTGACAATTAGTTTGATTCATAGTAATGCTAATAGTTCAAGAGAACATCATATTAATATACATTATCACTATATTCTTGATATTGTAGGAAAGAGGAAAATAAAATTTAGTTATATTCTCACTGATGATATGATTGTTGATTCTTTGACAAAAGGTATTCCAATGAAAAAATCCATCAATTAGTTTGTGAACTTAATGAGATTAAGGAACATTTCCAAAGATAGATGGAAATGAACAACATTCTTATGAATAGTGGGAGTAGAAAAATAAAATTATAGTACACTCCACAAATAGTGGGAGTGAAAGTAAAACATCTTCAAAATAAATGTATGATTTTCATGACGAAGTGGGAGATATAAAATGGTGGTCAATGAAAACTACCAAAAATAACAGTTACATAGAATAAATTCTCATTGGTGATAATCATAAATCACATTGAATAAATGTCATTAATGATGAAAATTTGGTAATAGAAAATAAGAAATTAAATGTCAGATTTATTATAATGGAATGTATTGATAACTCATTTCCTTTTGAGTGGTGAGTCTCCAGGACCAAAAAGCAAAGGACCTAATAGTGATGTTCTCCAGACTAGATGAGTAAAGCTACTTGTGCTTTGGGTCAAGTCATCTTAGTCACTTGGACCAATGTCTTATTATTTTTATACACCTTTTATAAGTGATCTCTAAGCCGAGCACCACCTCAATCAAATTATTCATTACATGACCTTTGGTGAGTTATTTAGGATCCTCCCAAACTTCTGCGAGATTTTGAAGGAGATGTTTAGGAAAACACTTAAGTTATCACTTCTGGCGTGTTAAGGAGTTTCGTGAGATGGATTTAGGCTTATTGGAGAAATAAGGTTTTTCTTTTTTTTTATACCATTTGTTGAAAAAAAAGTGAAAGAGAGAAAAAAGGCTATGAAAAAAAAAAAGGCTATGAAAAAAAAAAAGCAATGAAAAAAAAAAGCAATGAAAAAAAAGAAGAAGAGAAAAGAAAAATAAGAGCTTTCATTGTAGAAAAGGGAGGCTCGAAGCCATATGGGATGTGAGGAAGTAGTGAGCTTTCTCGAGTGTTTAGCTTTCCTTTTATTTTCTTAAGAGTGGGTTGATTAGCACGTTATGTTGTTGATGCTTTGGTTGTTCATTCTAGGCATTTTTTGACTTATCTCATTTGAAGGGAGGGAGTTAGTCACTACCCGATATTTCTTTCATTTGATTCATTGTCATACTGTTATGCAATGAAATTTAGTCACTACCCGATATTTCTTTCATTTGATTCATTGTCATACTGTTGTGCAATGCAATTTTTCTTGAGTAGTGAAGGTGTGAATCCTTTTGTTCAAGGTAAAAAAGGTCTTTGTGGACAGGTGACTCCTCATTCCAATAGTATAAGCTTATTGAATCTGGAGGACATTGTGAGAGTGTGTGATATTAGTTTGAGCCACCATCGTGACCAGCGAGTTCAATAGTGACAAGTGAACTGAATAATTTTTCATGTGACTTCGAGTTTTTAATTTTCATATGTTATTTTTACTCGGGACGAGTAAAAGTTTAAGCATGGGGGAGTTTGTTTGGATTAAAATGTTGCATATTTTTATAGGTTTATAGGTTATTATTGGTTAAATGGACTCATAATAGAACTAAGGCCATATTAGGCATGGATTTCAATAATTAACCAATTTATAACTAAACTCCATTTCTTACAAATTATAATAGATAATTGTCACAACCATGCATTATTTATGGGTTTTATGTATGATTTGATACCTTGATATGTTTTTTTGTTGATGAAAGACCAAAGTTCAAGAAAAAATTAACTTTATTGGAAATGAAATGAGGAAGATCATATGGGATTCAATCACATCCGTTGGATCAAAAATCAAAGGGGCAAAGACACATGAAGACTCTTTATAAGCACCTAGGGTTCGTCCAAGGGGGCTCTCTTGCTTTTTGCTCTTGCCTTTGGGTTCTCATGCACCACCTCCACAACCGTCCTCCACACCTTCAAGGGGAGAAGCACAAGAGCTTGAGGAAAGGAAGAAGACGTCCAGCCATTTCCACCACCACTTCAGCCCGGATCTCCTTCCACAAGTCACTTCCAAAGTCGCCGATCACCCTAGCTGCTTTCATCCATCACGTCCTCCTTGGTTGTGAGTGGTTCCAAACTTCAATTCTTCACTCCACTCCTTCCTCAATTCTTGATCTATCTTTTTTATCTAGGTTATTCTTAGTTTTGCATAGTTAGATTTAGATTCTTGCAAGTTTTTCTATTGTTATTTAGGTAGATCTATTGTTTCTTGTTATATTTTGTTTTACATCTTGAAAACTCTGTTATTTCCTTACTGAAACCATAAGATCAGATACTTTTGATGCTTGGAAATCATGTTTTTATGTTTATGAATGAATCAATGATGAGATCTTTGATATATCTTGAGTGAAAAGTTCGTATATGATGCAAATGCCATATGGGTGTTCTCGGATTCGCGTTACTGGCTCTCTGTGTTGAATCCGACATAGGGTTTTTGATTTGGATACCTTGTGAATGTTAAAAAATTCTGAAAATTTCCAAATTCGTGAGTTTTCATGTCTATTTCAACTATGAGAAATTTCATTCCATTCTGATAAGGTTTGATATTGTTCCCGAATGCATATATAACCAGGCGCAGAAGTGCAATGATTCACGATTTACCTCTCTTATCACTTGTTTTAAATTTATTATGGACATATAAAAATATAAAAAAATAACTATTAATTTCTGAATCCTGTTTCATACCTCCATATCTGATTTCAATATTTTTTGATGAGTAAAGTAGAAGATATGAGGATTTAGAGATCAGGGCGCAACCAAACAAGTTTTCCCAGTTTTGGGATCATTTTACTTCCGAATTTTCTAGCCTAGCCTCGACGTGTTCTCTATTTCATAATTTTCCCCCTGATTCTAAACTTTAAAATACACATAGGGTAAAATTTTCAGATTCATTGGCTAAGTGATTAATTAGATAAGATTCTGTAAACTTGGCATTTAAACCAAAATCCGATCAAATTAGTGCTAGTTTATAGATAGCTAAGCCATTTTAAGATCTAGATAGCCCCAATTCCCTGCGGATCGACCCGTACTTGCCGGTATCTATTCTTGATGTCGTGCACTTGCAATTTATAAATTTTAAAACTAAAAAATCACGAACACATCTCATGGTAGTTATACAACAACTCCTTCCAGTACGTCGTATGGAACGACCCTCCCGAGTCCATCACCCATGTGTCAACTGGACTATCAACACAGCAAATCAAGTTGTCTCCTACATCATCTGCCAACGCATTCACCCTAGCTCCCCTGGTAGCATCCACCCTCCTGGGTTCTAGACACTTCGACCGGAAGTGTTCGAACTTCTCGCAGTTCCATCACTTGATTTCCGCACAACTCCTACTCTTGCCTCATGATTTCTACCGATTGCCAGAACTCCAGACCCTGGACTTGTTGCACCCCCTACTCTCCACACTAAGTGTTGATGTCAATGCTTCTCTGCTACTCTTCTGACAAACATCTTCGTTTAGCACCAGATTTATTATCTACCCCATGTCCAATCTTCCATGCCTCAAGGAGTTACACACAGAAGCCACCATGGCTAACCAACTCGTCGATAGCGATGACAACAGGATCAATGCCTGGACTTTGTCATCAAACACGATCTCTACTGAATCCAACTTAGTCAATATCGTATTGAGCTCGTTCACATGGTTGGCCACTGACATTCCCTCCCACATCTTAATATTAAAGAGTCTGTGCATAAGAAACACTTTGTTAGACACTGTCAACTTGTCGTAGGTGTTGGACAGGACCCTCATAATGTCAGCCGTTGTCATCTCCTTGGCAATGTTGAACAGCACGTTCCTTGCCAGCAACAACCGAATCAACCCAAAGCTGTCTGATGCAAAAGCTCCCACTATTCCTGATCCATCTTCTCCGGCTTCCTTTCCAACAGTGGCTAATGGGATCTCTCTAGTACAGACTGTACTTCATCTGCATCTTCCAAAAATAGAAATCTTTCCCATCGAACTTGGCTATGCTTAACTTCTGTTCCTCTGTCATCACGTACTCCTTTAAGATGTTAGGTGGATCTATCCAGCTACTGCTTCTCTACAGTCGATTATCGCTCTTCCTGTCGGATGTCATCTACTTCTGATGACCACCTGCTCCCAACAGCACTCTCCTTCGGATGCTACTCTATCTAGCAGGTTACCAGCTTGTTCTACTTGGTTGCCGACTTCTCCACCTATGACTGTATTCCTGCTTTGGATTCTCCAACAACGCTCCCACTCGACCTAAAAGCTCTGATACCAATTGTTGGAAAAAGATTCCGCAACCACATCATGGTCGTCCAGTGCTCCTCAACCTGTACGCATCCCAATAAGTGCATCTCCTCGGATTGCTCACCAACAAAGAACACTCTAGCTCTCTCTCTCTCAGTTTGTCATGGTGGAAGAAAATAGAAAGGTGGAAGAAGGAAGAAGGAAGTGACATAGATTTACGTGGTTCAACAAACTGCCTACTCCACAGGGTGCTAGTGCTATATTGATCTTCGTACTACCAACAGGCTTCCTCACGCAAGAGCTCACTGTACACAGTCTCTCCCACTTGTGTCATCACTTTTTACAACAACTTGACACGTTATAACCATATATATATGGTACACAGAAAAACCCTAAACTCAGCATACAAAGAGACCCTCAAACTCATCGTCAGCTGGCAACCGCAAGGACACATCCAACTACCAGGACCTGCTATCGCCTACGAGCCGTCTCTGGCTGCTCCTAATCTCCAGCTGACTGCTGCTGGAGTGAACTGGCCACCAGCACTCCTGGGCTAGCTACCGCCTGACCAGTCGGGTCAAACTACCCGCACTACTGATCTTCGACTCCCGCCCTCTCGAACCTATACGCCGATCCATATACTTATGACTGTAAACTTATACCATAGACTTAAGACTATAAAGTTAAGGTTCCATGCACACGCTCTTGGTCCTCTGCACAACTAGATCCCCGATACGCAACTGCCGCCCTATGAACCCGACTTCCTCTTGCTCTTTGGCGAAAGTCTATCTTCACTTTGCAGCCTCGACACTTCGACACCCAGTTCCTGCTATGCAGTTGCCGACTCGTGAACTTGGCTTTTGCTTACTCTCTAGCGAAAGATCGTCTCCACACTCTGCAGCCTCAACATGGATCATATCACCAAAAAAAACATTAAAAAGTTTACAACATTTATATAGCTTGGATAAATGGATCCGAACAGAATAGATTTGATCCTAACAAAATAACCAAATATAAAAAAAAGTATTGAAGTTGTTTCGTTTGTTTTAAGTTTCTTCTAATTTTTAAAATTACTTTTAATGTCATTATTATTATATAGATTTTAACTTATAAACTTTTATCACCCAAATTAGTATACAATTTCAACTCTATTTGCAAAATCAATTCCAACTTCAACTTTATTTAACTCTCAAAATTTAAAAAAATTATCCTCAAACACAAGGTACCGAGACACGATCTCTCTAAAAGCTTCTCATTCATTTGTTGCTTATCTTGCAACATCTTAGACAATGAATCATTCGTCATCTCGACAATGTTACGTTTTTTTTTTTAACTACAATGTGCTCTTTATCTATGTTGTCATTACACATTTACTTATGTTTTATATTTATAGTTAATATTTGTTATTTATAATTTTATACTTCAAGAACAAAAAAAATACAATTATTCTTATATTGTTTTAATATTTTAATTTCAAAACACCCAGAAACATAATATATATATACATGTTTAAATAATCTTAAAAAATAATTTTTTAATAAGGGTGTCAATTCTCTTACCTAATTCTATAGTACCTAAATTTAAGTTATTTTTTGATTTTTGTTTTAAAAAAAATCTAAAACATATACATCTATAATTATAATACTCTTCTAAAATTTATAGCTTTAATTCTAAAGCTCCAAAAATTATAACTAAAGTATCAATAGAAAGTTGAAAAAGAATACTAAATATGAGAAATAACACAAATACCTCCGACAACTTAACCTTAGCTAAAAATCACTAAAAAAGTCATCTGAGCGACAATGAGCATGAGAGAAGACTATGTGAACAATGAGAATAAGAAACAATGAAGGTGCAAGTGACAAGTGGAAGGGATGTCAATGACATGAACAATAGGTGGGAGGAATGATGATGACACAAGCGACAAATGAGAAGGATGACAATGGCAAAAGTGAAGGGCAAAATAGATGATGATAGTGTGAGTAATAAACAAAGAGACAGCAACAACATGAATAACAAATAAAAGAGATGAAAATGGTGTGAGCGACAAGCAAAGAAACAATAACAATATGAGCGACAAACAGAAAGGACAATGACAACATAAGTAATAGATGAGAAGAATAACGACAATGTGAATGACAAGCAAGAAGGATAACGATGGTATAAGCGAAAGGATAATAATAATGCAAGTAGAAGGACGATAATGATGTAAGCAACGAGTGGAAGGAACGATAACGACACGAGTAACAAACAAAAAGGACGACGACGGTGCAAATAACAAGCGAAGAAACAACGACATGAACGACAGACAAGAATGATGATGATAGTGCAAGCAACAAATTAAAGGATGATGATGACACGAGTGGTAGGCAAAAGGGTTGACAATGAGACAAGCAATTGATGAGAAAGATGACGATAGCATGAGTAATGGTAAGAGAAATGACGACAGTACGAGCAAATGGACAACAATGACACAAGTGGAAGGATGACAACGACATAAATAGCAAGCAGAAGGACAACAAGATTGTTTGTTTGTGTAGTGTGGTGTGGTGAAGTAACATGAATTTTATGATTTTTTAAAAATTACACAATTAAAGTGATAATAATATTTTTTTAGAGTTGTGATAAATAATAAATAAAATATATAATAGAATAATGAATAATATTTATTATACTAATACGATAATAATATTTTTTTTTAGAGTTATCATATATAATGAATAATAAATAATGTAAAAAAAATTTGATAAATAATATTATAAAATATTACAATACATAATAAAAAATAAAAATACATAAAATACAACGTATAAATAAACAGGAGCGACAACAAGAGAGTACGAACCTACATGAAAAATGAGTATGAAAAAATATTTTAATAAAATTTAATATAAAGCATTTAATTAGATATCTATGTAATTAATTTTCTATGAATGGAATATTTCTCTTCTGAAAAATATATACATAAATGATCGTACCCAACGGTCTGCATCAGCAATCAAGACTCCACTCCCGCCACACATTTCGTCATACCCAACGGCCTGCAACTCTGCATCAGCGATCAAGCTCCAATGCTCCATGGCCCTCTCCCCTCCCCATCCCTTCCTCTCCCTCTGGCAGACCACGCCGCCGTCACCGGCGGGAGGAAGAGCAAGCACCTGCCGTCGCTAGTCCTTCACGGCCGGAGAAGATGCCAGATCATGAGTGGTCGTGTTGGTGATAGTTGTAGGGGCGCTGCAGTCGCGAAGGACCTAGAGGTCGGAGCAGCGTCGGAGGAGGAAGACGTCGTGCTAGGGTGGAAGGAGGGGTGCGAGGACAAGGTGGAGTACGAGTACGACTGGAGGGAGGAGTGGTACCCGCTGTATTTGAGCAAGGATGTGCCCGACGATGCGCCCTTGGGGCTCACGGTGTTCGATCAGCAGATCGTGCTGTGCAAGGATGGGGACGGCGTGGTTCGCTGCTACGAGGACCGGTGCCCGCACAGGTTTGGGCTTTGGGGTGGTTATTGGGGGTTAGGGATTGATTTCGGTTGGATTGGGGGTTTTGGCTTATGGTTGTTATCTTCTTGTAGGTTGGCCAAGTTGTCCGAAGGGCAGCTGATGGATGGCAAGTTGGAGTGCTTGTATCATGGATGGCAGTTTCAAGGCGATGGCAAATGCGTCAAAATACCCCAGGTCTCTGCTCCTTCCACCTCTTTGCCATCACATTGTTCTTGTTCTTGTTTGGTGTTGATAGAGAAGACAATTGTATATGCACAACTCAGCCATGTACATGTTCTTGCTGTTTTCATTCGAATTGCGAAAGACGATGTGGATGCCAATTCCTTTTCTACAACTTCGCCTTGTCAGTCAATCAATTGTCTTCTGCTTTGTATTGATTCCGCAAAATGACTAATGCCCAATTTTATGTTTTTGTTGATAATTGGTTCCCACTTATTTCCGTTAATAGCATTGGTGTAAAGTTCATCACATGTTTCTGATATCATGAAGAATGGCAATGACCTTTTTGGAAGAGCTGTGCTATCTTTTCCCTTCAGTTGTGGCAAAATGGTGAAAGGCTTTATTTTCTCTTCATTTTGATCCTTCTACAGTTACCAGATGGTGCTGTAATCCCAGGCTCTGCATGTCTCAAACCTTACGAGATCAGAGACTCCCAAGGTGTGGATGTCAAAAAAGAATGCACCAGACTCAGCCAAGCTTCCATTTTTAGAGCATTGCGAAGGACCAGGATTCCAGGACCTTTTTACCATGTACGAGCTCCCATATGACCATTCCGTCCTCCTTGAGAACCTCGTGGATCCTGCCCATGTTCCCATCTCCCATGACAGAAGAGACTTCACTGCCAAAAGAGAGGATGCTCAAGCTCTCTTCTTCAAGGTCCTTGAGAGAACAAATCGTGGATTTGCAGGGCAATGGGGGAAAGTGAAGGACCCGTCACTCGTGAATTTTCTAAGGTTTGAAGCCCCTTGTGTGCTCCAGAACAAGCTTGAGTTTGTTGACAAGAAAGGAGAGAAGCAGTTCTACTCTGCTTTGTTTCTGTGTAGACCAGCTGGACAGGGAAAATCAATGATCATTCTTAGATTTGGAATTCCCCAAACATTCTCACCATTGGCCAACGTTCTACCTAAGTGGTACTCTCACCATACTTGTGGAAAAGTGCTTGAGGAAGACATGGGATTTCTCTCTTCGCAGAATGAGGTTTTGTTGAAGTAAAAAGTGCCAACGAGGCAGCTATATTTGAATTTAAGGTCTTCAGACATTTGGGTATGGAAATTTTAAACATTACCCATCACTTTCTTTTTTAATATTGTGGCACATTCAATTTAAGTTGGCTTTGGAAAATTGAATAAAGTACTCAGGGTCCTCCCTCTTGGAACTACTTATCCAAACATTAACTTTTTAACAAGATGTAAAAAGCTAGTTTGTTAAGAGAGTATAAGTGTTATGTTTTGGTCTACTTGGTATCATATATTATTTATATACATATAATATAATATACATGCATTACAATCCAAAAAAGGTGTGATAATATACAATTAAATTTAATCAAACTGACATATACATGTCTAGTTTGCAATTTACCCAAGTCCAACGCAAAACTGACAATTAAAACCTTGTTTCCACCACAGAAACACTAGTGTCGCAGTCCTTAACATGTCCTTAGAGTACAAGTTTGATTAAATAAATGCAATGCAAATTCAGATTGAACAGGCTCTTCTTAGATTTTAACACAGTCCTTGTTTGATTAATAAAAGTTGTTTTGAATTCTATGATTTTAACACTTGTCTTGGTTTTTAGCAAACTACAGAGCCTTTTTTTTAGCAAACTACAGTCCAACTGGAAGGAGGAAGGCAGGGTGCGCATCGCTGGCCAGAGACCCTCGGAAGTCCTTCCGTCCGATCTACGGGAAGACGAGTGCAGCGCCGCCGACGATTCACTCTCCGGAGTGGAAGGTCTCGAGGGCGAGGAAGACGGAGTCTCCGACAACCTGGAGGACGGGGACGAAGGCGCGGAGGACCTCGACGTGGGCGTGGAGGACCTCCGTCTCCTCTCCGCCGACTGCGCACGCTTGGAACCCTGACCTCCCTGGATAGGGTTGGTCCTGGGAGCGGATGGGGACGGGAACCGCTGTCGACCAGTGGCGGAAGCAATCGGCGTCGTTCCGGACTTGTACCTCGACACAACTTCTCTGGCCCGGAGCTTCCGCGCATTGTTTGCGGCGGCATTGTTCGTCTCGGACGGCAGAAGCGGCGGCCTCGCGACTTCTTCCTCTTTCCAGAAATCCATCGGCATCGGCACGACCATCCGGATCAATACCTCATCCGCACCGCGCCCCGTTTCATTCGCAAATCTGCCACACGATTTCCAGAGTTAGCAGAGGTCGATGGGGGAAGAAGACGGAAGTAAAACAAGCATAGGCGGGAAGCGGTTGGGAATTAAATGGAAAGGCATGTGGTGGGGTTTCGAATCCAACTTGCAGGTTCTCGAA
>JAMKPZ010003890.1:0-19029 GCA_024699675.1 Amphibolis antarctica | reverse complement strand
GGTCTGGATTCAGCTCGTTGATGGTGAAGATCGGCTCGTCTGGGAAGGAATCTTCTAGTGGTTGGTAATCTGGTAAGGGATGATGTGCCAGCTGGTCGGCCATGGCTTGAGCCTTCATGGACTTCTGGGATACATACCGGATGTCGAACTCTGCAATTAGCATTTGCCATTTTACGCACCTGCCTACCAAGGCCGGTTGGTCGAAGAGGTAGCGCAGGGGATCTAGGCGGCTGAGCAACAAAACTGGATAGACTACCAGGTAGTGTTGCAACTTTTTCACCGTCCAAACCAGCGAGAGGACAGTACTTTTCAATCAGCTCATACCGTTCTTCTCTCTCAGTAAACTTTTTACTGAGGTAGTATATGGCCTGCTCGATCCTGCCGGTGGTGTCATGTTGGCCCAATACCACGCCCATGGAGGAAGCTGTTACCGACATGTACAAGAAGAGTGGTCGTCCAGGGTGAGGTGGTACGAGAACCGGTGGCTGGGACAGCTGATGTTTGATGTGGTCGAAGGTGACTTGGCATTCTACGGTCCATGTGAAGCTGGTGTTTTTCTTCAATAGTTTGAAGAAAGGCTCGTAGATTGGCGATGTATTGTAGCCTTCCTAGCAAGCTTCGTATCTGTTGTTCCGTCTGTGGTGGAGGCATGTCTGAAATTGCTTTTGTCTTGTCGGGATCTACCTCGATGCCCTGCTTGCTGATGACGAAGCCAAGGAGTTTTCCGGTGGTGGCCCCGAAAGTTGATTTTAATGGGTTCAATCTGAGCTTGTACTTCCTTAGGCGTTCAAACAGCCTCCTTAAGTGCTGGAGATGTTGTTTATGGGTGCGCGCTTTCACTACCATGTCGTCGACGTAGACTTCGATTTCTTTGTGCATCATGTCGTGGAAGATGGTGGTCATGGCTCTTTGGTAAGTAGCACCTACATTTTTGAGCCCGAATGGCATCACCCTGTAACAGAAGACGCCTCAAGGGGTTGTGAACGCTGTTCTCTCTTTGTCTTCTTCTGCCATGAGGATCTGGTTGTATCCAGAGAATCCATCCATGAAAGAGTATACCTCGTACTTGGCAGCGTCATCTACTAAGACGTCTATGTGTGGTAGCGGGAAGTCGTCCTTGGGGCTGGCTTTGTTGAGGTCCCGATAGTCGACCCACATTCGTACCCGCCCATCTTTCTTTGGGACAGGTACCATGTTTACCACCCATTCTGGGTAGAAGACAGGCTGGAGGAACCGGACATTCAACTGTTTGTGGACTTCTTCCTTCAGCTTCTGGGCCCATTCCTGTCTCATCCGTCTGGCTTTTTGTTTCACAGGTTGGGCCTCTGGTTTGAGGGGTAGTCGATGGACTACTACTCGTTCGTCCAATTCGGGCATGTCTTCATAATCCCATGCAAACACCTCCACAAATTCACGTAGGAGTGTGAGGAGTTGTTGCCGGTAGGGCTCGAGAACCTCTTTGCTAATTTTCATTTCCTTTCTGTGTTGTTCATCCCCAAGGTTTACAAGTTCAATTTCATCCGTAGATGATATGCCTGTAGACTCAGGTGGTTGAACCCACGGGTCTTCTTCTTCAGATGCTTGGCTTTGCAAGTAGGGGCCGTTAGCATCTCCAACAGCTTGTTGACCTTCAAGCTGGAAGGGTGTTGGATGATGGTTTCGGCGGGAGCGGTGCCTGTGGTTTTCTAGCTAGGTGCCGGGTAGGTGAACCGGCTGCTGGTTCGAGGTAGTGACGGACGTACGCTGTGCTTCAAAGAGGATGATGATGGGCTTGCCGTGCTCGTCCTCCCGAGGTGTTGTGTCGTCGAGCCCCATCAGTTGTTCTGGCTGCCAAGCATCCACAGAGAATGAGGGGCAGAATGCCCCTAGTTTTGCCTTAGTGGGAGGAACCGGCTGCCAGGTAGACGGGAGGCGGAAACCGGGTGGAGTTTCGGAAGAGAATGCAACTGGCCGGTCTTGTTTACTGGCTTGAGGGGAGGGGCAGAATGCCCCTAGTTCTGTCCCGGAGTGTTGGCCAGCATTTTGAAAGATGTTGCCCGGACTGAGTAGGCTAGCTGTCCTATCTTTATGATGCAGGTCCCTCGTTGGTGGTGGACGGTTTCCGACTGATCTGGCCGGTGCCCGAGGGATTGGTGGTTTGCTGTGTCGAGCGAGAGACTTGGTATGATTGCCAAATCCCAGTTGACTTGATCGGGTTGCCAAGTCAGTGGCTGCTGAGGACGCAGCTGCCGGCGCACTTGTGTGTGGGATGCCAAGCCCTGTTGTTGAAGGAGTGGGTTCCGGCGCAAGTCGCATGGAAGCCATTAGGCTTGCCTTCTGATGTTGATGACCTGCAAGCCTGGAGTGTTCCCACCTAGGTCATCAGGTGGGTGCTGCTGTGCTAGTTTGAAGGAGTGGGAGAAGGAGCGCACCTTGTCGTCTCCTTTCCCTGTACAAACCAGTCGGACGCTACATCCATTTTTGAAGTTCCTCCATGTAGGATTAGCACTGGCGAGGGAGGTTGGTGAAGAATTGGGTCCCTGGTGCGCACTGGAGATTCTCTGAACAGTTGCAGCAGGTCGTCTTCTGGCTCTTGATCTAGTTGTGGGTTGTCCCCAGAAGGCTCCATTCGTCTGGACAGATAGTCATAACCATTTGGGTTCTGGAATTCCGGAGGTGAGGCGGTAGCTGGTTCCGGTGTCGAGTGGGGTGTCCCAGATGACACCACAGCTACTACAGATTGTCCTGGGTGGTAGTAATTTTCTGCTAGTATGACGATGACCTCCCCTTTCCATAGGAACTTAAGCATCCTATGCAGGGTGGAAGGCACAATGGAATTCTGGTGGATAAATGGGCGGCCCAGGATAAGATTGTAGCTTGGGGGAATGTCTACCACGTGCATAGGAACTTTGAAGGCGGCTGGTCCGATGACGAGGGGGAGGACGACTTCACCTTTGGCTTCGTGCAGAGTGCCATCGAACCCTCTCATCACTCGGTCGGTGGGGAGCAAGTCTTGCACTTTGATTCCCAGCTTGTACAGGACTTGTAGCAGGCACAGGTTTAGCCCGGATCCATCGTCGATCATTACCATTGGGATACAGAGGTCCTTGTATTGCACCCGAATGTACAGAGATAGGTTGTGGTTGGTCCCGGCCAGTGAGAGGTCTAGATCTGAGAAGTAGACGAAAGAGGGGACTGTTACTGTGGCCACCATTCCTTCTATGGCCCCGGGAGTGAGACCTTGGTCTACTTTGGCTATCTGTAGCGCTTTGAGGAGAGTTTCTCGGTGCTCAGTAGAAGATCGAAGCAAATCCCATAGGGAGATGTCAGCCTGTATCCCTTGCAGCTAGATTGACAGATCTGGGAGCGACCGCAACTGGATGGCCGGTGCTAAGGAGGCGGCCACCGGCCCTGCTGAAGCGGCAGTCGGTGGTCGGTTATTGGTTGAAGTTCGTCCTGCTATTCCCGGGATGGAGATTCCTCCGGGGCGCGTCTGTGGCTGATATACCTGGTTATAGCCGTGCATGCAGATGGCTGTTCTATTCCCTTTCCTTTATGTTCTTCAGAAGTGAGCGAGGCCAGAGGGGACTGCTTGGTGAGCAGCTGTTTTGCCCGGTGTGCTTGGAGCGGTGCTAGTGTCGCAGCCGCTGGAGAGGCCGTGTTGACTGGAGTGCCGATCGTGGGCGCAAAGCCGGCGGTTGAGGCTTTGGGGATCGAAGGTACTGCCGGGATGACTGCCCTGACTGGGGCAGCAGGTGAGTAAAGAATTACCTTGGGCTGAGCCCATGTGGTCGTCCCGGTGGCTGGCTCCCTTGACGCGGCAACCGGTTCTTTTGATGCGGCAACCGTAGGTGCCACCCGAACGAAGAATTTTCCTCTGGGTGGGGATGACGCCTGTTGTAGCGTAGGTTTTGAAGACTTCCTCCTTCTCCGGTGGCCGCTGATTGTGAGGATGGAGGTCCGGAGTTGTTGGTAGTATGGCCGGAGCTCCTCCAGTGTTGGCGGATGGTTGGTCGGCCGGATGAGGTCGGTGGGGTTCAGCCTGGGAGTTCTTGCATCTAGTGGCCGTGCCAAAGGGAGGGATCTTCTTGTCCCTTTTCCGTGCCTGGTAGGATAGGCAAAAACTGGCTGCGTAGGCCGGAACCCTTCGAGCGGGTGCCTCTTTCGGGCACCTAGGAAGATAGCACTGACCTAGGAGTTGCCCGCATGATTTGGGAAGGTATGTTGGTCCGGCTCTGGGGGTACGGGAGGTTGTTGAAGCTCGATGGTGCCCGAGTTGATAAGCCTCTGAATAGCTTGTCTCCGGCAATGGTCCGTTGCATGGCCGGCGGACTTGTGGTACTCGTAGTACTGCTGCAAATTATACCAGGCAGGAAGAGTAGCTGGAGGTGGCTTGATAGGGGGAAGCGTGAGTAGTGTCTGGGCCTGGCGGAGTACCTGGCTTAGTGGTTCAGAAAGCGGCGTGTATTCTGTAATGCGCGGCTATTGCAGCTGCGGGGGTGGCTGGCGTGGCCCGCGTTGTTGTTGATCGGGGCGTTGTTGGTTAATGCCTAGGCGATCTCCTCCTTGTCGAGCTGTTGTCGGGGACGTTACCTGCCACTGTTGGCGGGCCAACGGCACGGATGCGGCTGCCGGGTGTGGAGCCTTGGGCCTCCAAGGTTGTTGATTCAAGGCCGCTCGGGTGGTGTAGACCGGCTATTGAACTGGAGTGATTACTGGCGGATGGTATTCTTGGGCCGGGGCGTACACCTGTTGTGGTTGGTATGGTGGTGGTGTTGCCGCCACAACGGTTACGGGAGACAGACGGCCATTGTCGTTCCTTCGAGGGCCGCGATTGTTCCCCAGGTTATCGCCCAGGGCCGGTGGTCGGGGACGTGCATTTCCTCCGAGGCCGGCTCCGAAGGGGAGAGCCGAAAACCTCCCTGACTTCAAGAATCCTTCCAGGCGGCTACCAGCTTTGATTAACTGGGAGAAGGTTGAGTACGACTAAATGCATAAGAGGGCTACCAGTGATGGTTGAGCACCTTGCACAATTATGTCTAGGGAGTCTTCTTCCGCAGGTTTCTCCCAGATTTGGGATGCCAGGGCCCGCCACTTGCCGACATAGCCACTGAATGGTTCATTCTCACGTTGGCGAAGGCAACGGAGATCTTCCAACTTTGGTGCCAGGTCCAAGTTATATGCGTACTGTTCCTGGAACATGTACGCCAGCTGTTCTCAAGTGTAGATCTTAGTTAGGTCTAAGGACATGTACCAAGAAAGCGCAGGTCCTTCAAGAGATTTCTGGAATAGCCGGACGAGGCGCTTCTCCTCGTGTTGTAGTGCCGCCATGTCTCCACAGAAAGCCCAGAGGTGCGTGCGAGGGTCCCCGTGCCCGTTGTATTTGACCAATTCGGGCATTTTGAAATCGGGAGGGAGTGTTGCTTCAGGATAGAAACAGAGATTTTGGAAGGCACAGGAAGGTCCAGGCGGGCCGGATTTTATGCTCCGGAAAGATGCTTCCAGTTCAGCTATCCTTTGCAGTAGCTGCCCTTGCAGGTCAGGCGCCGAGGCGGCAGCGGTGGCGGGCCGAATTGGTCAGCGATGGGAGTAGTGACGACATCATATTCTTCCGAATGTGGCCTCTCTGGGACACGGATAGTTGGCCTGTGGGGGATTATGGAACCAATCCCTTGTTGTTGATAGCGCGCCAACTGATGAGCCAGGAGGGTCTGCTCGAAATGTCCCGATTGAGGTGGCAGGAAGGTGTTGGCCACTCCTATGCCCTTGGTATTCGAAGGGGGGGGGGTTGGTAGCATGGGCCGGTGCTCCGTGTGGGAGCCAGCCTGTTACCTTCAGCTTCAGTAGCCGAAAAAGCCGACGGCGCAGGATGCACTGTGACATTGTCGAATGCTACAGCGGTGGATAGATTAGGCACGCTTTGTTGGTCCGAGGTTCCGGTAGGAATAATGACGAACCTAGTGAAGTTCGTTCGGGTGACGACAGGCAGTGGTGGGCCGAAGACCACGGACAGCGGCACAGAAGTTGCCGCGGTGACGGAAGGGGATGATCCGGAAGCCGCAGCGGAACAAGTGGCCATAGCTCTTGCTTGTGAGCGAGTCAGGACAGGGGGAGCCAGCAGGGTCCGGAATCTGTAGGGCAGAGGTCCGTGAAGAGACGGTGCCCGAAAAACCGCAGAGGTCCGTAAAGATCTGTGAGGATACCAAAGAAGGGTGATACAGTTCAATGAAAGCGGCTTCGCTTAGCAAATGCGATAAGTGTGTTAAAAATCCTAACGAAAAAATAAAAGACTGACTAAAAAAAGAGTCGTACGAGCGAGAGTTTGAGCTACTTAATCGATAAAATGCAGCGAGTATCCCCAGCGGAGTCACCAAAAATCTGTACCCTCTCTTTCATTCGGCTATCACTCGGAAGCCCATGGGTTTCCGCCGGCCCCACCGACGAATGGACCGAGGTACAGAGAATTGAAAGGTGTTTATGTGAGCGCATCACCACGTGCGGTTGATGGCTCGTTGAGCGGAGTCGCCACCTTATTTTTGGGTAGAAAACAAGGAAAACTGGATGGGAAAGTGTCTTTCCACCATCAAAATGATAAAACCACGGGATTCACGTAAACTTGTGTAACATGAGAGAACTGGATACGGGGCTCAGGGTACTATTGGGGAAGGTGTTAGGCACCCCCAGACAGCCTGGCATTCCCAGCCTCTCTCTGGCTCTAAAACGAAAAACATGATAGTCAATCTAGCCACCTATGGCTTTACCCTAGAAAACTTTCTAGGGTGTTTAGAGGGATAACCGTATCCCTTTCGATGAAAATAAAGGAGAATCAAGTAAACAAATGGGGATTGAACAAAATAGGGATCCATATTGGATCCGGTGGTGAATAGGGGAGAAAAGATGGGTTTTTGGGGAGCCGGCAGCCGACTACTTGTACCGGTTGACCGGCGGCTGGTCGGCTTTCTTCCCGACCCATTTGCGCAGCCATGGGGTCTTGGGGAAATGGGGGCCGGTTCCTTGAACTGGCCAACCGGCGGCTTGTCGGCTGTTCCCTCCTTTCATACGTACCCATGGGGATTTGGGGAAACGGGGGTCGGTTCCTTGAACCAGCCAGCCGGTGGCTTGTCGGCTATTTCCCACTTTCTTTTGCACCCTTGGGGATTTTGGGGAAGTGGCGGCCGGTTCCTTGAACCGGCCTACCGGCGGCTAGCCGGCTACTTCCCCCTTCCATTTGCACCAATGGGGATTTTGGGGAAGCGGCAGCCGGTTCCTTGAACCGGCCTGTCGGCGGCTAGCCGGCTGCTTCCCCCATCCTTTGCACCCAAGGGGGTTTTGGGGAAGCAGTAGCCGGTTCCTTGAACCGGCCTACCGCCGGCTAGCCGGCTGCTTCCCCCATCCCTTGCACCCATGGGGGTTTTCGGGAAGCGGCATCCGATTCCTTGAACCAGCTTGCCAGCGGCTAGCCGACTGCTTCTCCCATCCCTTGCACCCATGGGGGTTTTGGGGAAGCGGCAGCTGGTTCCTTGAACCGGCCTGCCGACGGCTAGCCGGCTGCTTCCCCCATCCCTTGCACCCATGGGGGTTTTGGGGAAGCGGCAGCCGGTTCCTTGAACTGGCCTGCCGGCGGCTAGCCGGCTGCTTCCCCCATTCCTTTGCACCCATGGGGGTTTTGGGGAAGCGGCAACCGGTTCCTTGAACCGGCCTGTCGGTGGCTTACTTTTTTCAGAAAAAAAATGGAAACCGTCGGATTGTACGTTTTGTACACCCGAACGGCCACCACCGGCTTCCTTGCCGGTGGCGTCATCCTGGAAAGCTTTCCGGGGCATCGGGAGGGTGGACTTATGCCTCCCGGGAAAGAAACGGACACTGCCAAGTTGTACGTGTTTGTACACCCGAACGGCCACCGCCAGCTTCCTTGCCGGCGACCTCATCCTGGGAATTTTCCCGTGATCCTGAAAAAGACATGTGGGGATCGGATAAAAACTTGTAAAGCTTGTTGGGAAACTTTTTAGTTTCCATGTAAAAAGACCCGACAGAAGGGTCGCGCGTAAACTGAGCACGACTGGGCCAGGTAGATTAACCTAGCCAGAAGGGCGGCCCCCGGTACCTTCGGACGTGTTTTCGAAGGAATGATACCCGGGTCCATCCCCTGGCCGTCCCCTTGCACAGGGAAGGCGTTATGCGGTCAGGGCTCGATAAAATGTAGTAAAAAGCATACGTAAAACGGCGAGGGTGGAAGGACCTACCTGTGGGGGCGTCGTCGTCGACGGGGATCGGAAGTCCTCGCTCTGGCACGGCGAAAAGGCGTCGGGGTCCCGGCGAAAAGGCGTCGTCGAGGATCAGAAGTCCTTGCTCCAGAAATTCAAGCCTCTCCGTTCCGGAATCTTCAGCCTCTCCTTCCCGGAAATCTAAGCTTCTCCCCAACAATTTTGAGCCTTCTCGGTGGTGTAGGGGGCCGCCCCTTCTATAAGGGGTTGCCTTCCATCTTTAGGGGCACCCGAAGATGGAAGGCGGCGTGATTCCGGCTTGATTACGTGGTTCGCGTAATTGGCAGGTTTGCGAGATTTACGTGATTAAATCTCGTTGTATTCTCCTGAATGATTCGGCTTGCCTTCTTGGGTAGCCAACCGGCAGCCGCTACGTGGCAGGCAGAAGCCGGCTGTTCCCCCGGTCATTTTCACCAAGTGTGGGTTTTTTTGGGATCCAGGTGCCGCTTCCTTGAAGCGGCTTGCCGGCGGCAAGCCGGCTCCACCCCCCTAAATTTTTACCAAACGTGGGTTTTTGGGGTCCAGGTGCCGCTTCCTTGAAGCTGCTTGGAATATTTGGTGGGTTGTGGGGTCAGTGGGGGGAACGACTGCAAAGTCGTGGGGCTGGTGGGGGGAACGGTTGTTGGGTCACTGCGTTGTGTCTCGAGAAGAAGAGCCAAAGAGGGGAAGAACTAAAGAAGAGGGGAAAATGAGAGAAGAAGAGGGGAAGAAGTGAAGAACTGAAAAAGGGAAGAACAAGAGCTAAAGTGCAATGCAGCAATGATCGATCGATGTGCAATGCAGCAATGATCGATCGATGTGTAATGCCGCAACAGTTGGGTCCTCAAGGTCGGCAAGCAACAAGCGGGGCGTGCAATGAGTAGGACATGTTGCACATGCAACGGACGGCCGGCTTCCGTGCAACAGCCAACGGGTGGCTTGCTTCCTTGCAACGAGTGACCTGCTTCCACGCAATGGGCTGCCCGCTTCTACCCAATGGGCGACCAATGGCTGGGTGCAACGGCCAGCTGTCACATCAATTTTTCTCTATAAATTGAGGGAGTTGGGTTGATTTTTTTTTCACCCAACTCCTCGTCTCCTCCACTCCAATCTCAAATCTTAATTCTCAATTCTCAATTTCTCAAATTTTCTCAATCAATTCACATTTCACAGATCACAAATAATGGCCCACTACCAAGGTTTTTTGTTTTGGAGGCTACGGATGTTCTCAATAAAACTTTCCTAAAGTTGAAGTGACGTCATCAATGGAGACTACTGGAGCTTCAACTTCAACTATATCATCAAAGAAATCTCAAAAGAGAGCTTTCATCTGGTCAAAGTACATAATAATGATGAAAGCTTTGGTGGACGGCACTTCAAAGGAACGAGCTTTCTGTAACCTTTGTAATGCTAACTTCTCCTACAAAATGTTTGACGGTACAGGTCATTTAACTGGGCATATTAGTACATGCGAAAATAGGAATAAAGATAAAACTATTCAAACCCAACTTTCTTTTACTCCTGAGGGTAGTGTTAGCTCATGGACTTATGATTCTCAAAGGGCTAAGGACTTGCATGCTAAATTTATTTGTCAAGAAGATTTACTAATAAGGTTTAGAGGAAATAAACATTTTTATAAATATATTAGTAAAACATATTTTCTACAATATAAACATATATCTAGAAATACTATTAAGTCAAATATTATGAATTCATTTAATATGCTTAAATTAGAATTTGTTAATGTTATAAGTTCAATAATGACATATATAGCATGCACTTCAGATATTTGGTCGGGTAGAACTAAGGATGGGCACATAGCTGTAACTGCATATTATATTGATTAAAATTAGATTTTACAAAAACGATTAATAGGATTTAGAAAAATTCAACATCCACATATTGTTGAAACAATTTTTGCAAATATTATGGAAATTTTTGATTTATATGGAATTAGAAATAAAATAGGTAGTATAACTTTTGGTAATGCAGCTAATAATACTCCAACAATACCAATGTTTAAAACTAGATTAAGTCCACCAAATGGTTTTAAATTATTTCACCAAAGATGTATGTGTCACATAACTAATATTATTGTATAATCAGGTATAAAAAAAATTGAAATTTATATTGAAATTGTTAGGGATGCTGTAAGTTTTATAACTAGTTTAGGAAAGTGGCAGCAATAATTTGATTAAACATGTGATTCTTTTGAAATGCCACATAAAAAATTCTCTTTAGATGTTCAACATAGGTAGAATTCATTATATTTAATGTTAGAAAGTGTATTATCATATGAAATTCCAATAATGTCTATGTATAATCGTCATCATTGTGATGATTATCAAAAACAATTAAGTGATGATCATTTTAAAATTGTAAAATGTTTTGTTGAATTTTTAAAACCTTTTTATGATGCAATTGTTAGATCATTAGGAATTTATTATTCTACATCTATCTGTGTTGCATCATTTATATAATATTTCACGAGTTTTTTATAAATACGAGGCATATCCATTTTTCCAACTAATAGTAAATAGGATGAAATAAAAAATTTTAAAATATTGGAATGAAATCCCTGCATTATATATTTTGAGTGCATGCTTAGATCCTTGGTATAAAATAAGATATGCTATTAAATTAATTAAGGGAATACAAATGGGTTTAGGTGTAGATTTAGGATTAAATGTTAATACAATAGAAGAACAATTAAATTAAATGTTTGATTTATATGCACAAAGATATAGATTAAGAATAAAACCTTCTCCTCTACCAATGTTCACAATACTAGAATCAAATGTTGGATCATCTTCAGATTCTTGGGCATTTTTACAAGATCCAAGATTTGATAAAGATATTCCAACATCATTATCATCATACAATTATAATCCTATTGTATTTAGACAAGAATTAATTACTTTTAATTCAACCAGTCACCAATCATTATTATTTACTCAACATTCTAACTTAAATACATTTGATGTTTTAGATTGGTGGAGGCAACAATCAATGATTTTTCCAATATTATCAATAATGGCCAAGGATTTAACAACAATTCTAGTGTCTTCAGTAGCTTGTGAACATGTTTTCAGCATGAGTAGCAATGTACTTGATGACTGAAGATGCAAACTTAAAGAAGATATAATAGAAGCATTAATGTGTGTAAAAGACTCGGAGCTTGCTCAACTCTATGAACAAGATCAAATTAAAGAATTTACAGAGTAACTCTCAAACTTAAACATTTCATAATTAAAACATTGTAATTTTTCAATTTCTAATTTTTTTAAAAATGTAATTTAATTTTGTTGTAAAATTTTTTTAAATGTAATTGTAAATTTGTAATAATGTAAATATAAAATATGTAATTCATTAATAAATAAAAATATTTAATTTAATTATATGCATTGTTGTCTTATTTATTAAGTTGTTGAAGGTTGAATGTTGTCATGTTGATTGTTGAATTAAATTTAAATATTGATGGTTGAATACTTGAATGTTGAATGTTGAATGTTGATTGTTGAATGTTGTTATTTGTTAATTAAATAAATATTTTTTTAAAATTTAATTATTTAAATATTAAATACATATAAATTAATTAAAAAATCGTGTTGGTCAGTATCGTGTCGTTAACTGACATGAATAGTATTTTCGTGCCAACGGACTGTACCTAGGCCAACCTGTTGACATTGTAGGCCGTGCTAGTACAAAATTCGTGTCATGCCATGCTGACACGACATGATTGACATGTATAAGTGAGATGTTAGCCAATTGCTCATGTGAAGATACAAGTTTTAACATATTTTTCTTTAAAACATGATCCTTAAGAAAATGATGTCTAACTTCAATGTGTTTAGCTTTGGAATGCAATACAGGATTTTTAGACAAATTTATGGCACTACTACTATCACAGAATATTTCAATGAGATCAAAAGTTACATGAAAGTCTTTTAAATTCTATCTCATCCATAATATTTGTGCACAACATAATGCAATAGCAACATATTCTACTTCAGTTGTAAAGAGTGTAATACAATTTTGCTTTTTGCTAACCATGAGATTAATGAGTTTCCTAGTTAGTTGAAATGTACCTCTAGTACTTTTCCTTTTAGACTTACATCTTGTAAAATCTGCAGTAACATATTAATTTAAATGAACTATTTTTAGAATAAAACAACCCAAAATTTTCAATGTTAAGTCGGAACATCCATTCACTAAGATAATAAACATTCATGTAAAGTTGATAACTGATTGTCTGTTGAGATATGGCAGAACATCCGTCCTACAATAATACTTGTCATCAATTTAAGGACTCTATATTCATCTCTAATATGGTTACAGAATGCCTGTTCAATGTTCCTAGTACATCTGTCAAGAGCCCTACATAATAATTATTAGATAATGTAGAAATTAATTAACGGAACTTCCATAATGCACGAATACGAAACATCCATGAGTCCAACTGATATTTTGCATCTCAACTTTCTATGGAAAGTCCATGTTGTTCACGACACTTCCGTCAATGTAACTCCCTGTAAAAATGGAACTTTTGTAGATTTAGTCAGAACTTTTGGCATATTATACCTATATAGAAATTATACTTAGCATTATCAAAATCTATTTTCCTTAATAGATCTATAGTGTACGTTCAGACACTCCATGGAGAAACGGAAAATCCATCCAACCTAAATGAAAAATACATTTGATTGTTGATTGATTTTTGTAGGATACAGGATTTGTTACTTCGATATTTTAGAGATAAACTTTAGCAAGATCAAATGAATAAAAACCTGTTAGGATATGATGAAGACCGTAAAGAGCAAGGATTCAAATTCAAAGGAAGATTTGAAAATATTTAGTTCGTGGCAAATGGAAGGACAACATTCCATTTGTGACTATGTACTTAATTATAAAAACTGAAGAAGTAAGAAGCGACCAAGGCCTTTTAGTGTCTGATTCTTATGTGCCCTTGTTGAAAACTCAACATCTATAAATTTTGATGATGTCAAATATCTTTGGCATGAAGGTTCAAAACTAAAGCATGAAGTCATGAAGATTGGAAAACATGAAAAAATGAAGGAGTTACAAGTGAAGACATGAAGACACAAATGAAGAACAATTTGTTTCAAGGATGAAGAATGAAGACCGAAGATTGAAGACAAGATCAAGAGGAAAAGATTGCTCATTCACAAAGGTTTAGACATTAGTATAGGTCATTCACTCTAAGTTCACACTTAATAAAACCACACAGACCAAAATGGTGTAACGAAATTCACCATCATTATAACGTTTTGTACTGGAAACACTTAGGGCTGATTCTACCAAAAATCGTTATAATGATAAACCCCTTCATTATGAAAATTTTAGTTACCTTAGAAAAACCCCAAGAAAAATCTAGGAAATCCCATTGTCAAAGAAACATCATCAACATTCTATTTTATACATGAGAGAAGAATTTTCATGACTTAAAATTTGTTACAATGATTAGATAAATTGTTATAATGATTTCAGATTTTGTTTGATAACTAGAAAATTTTTGAAAAATTATTTTCGGAGATAAGACCCTAGATAATTTCTATTGACATCTAGATAAACCAGATCTCACAAATTAGGCACTTAGGAAAATCGTTATAATGATTTATAAAATTTGTTATAATGATTCTAGATTTTTCTTGATATTTAGGAAAGATTTTGAAACATTCTTTTCAAAAATAAGACCCCAGGTAATTTCTATTGACATCTGGATAAACCAGATCTCACAAATTAGGCACTTAGGAAAATCATTATAACAAATTGAAACCTTCTTTATTAAACCTAGGAAACCATTTTTGTTATATCAATGAGCCCTAATAGTATAACGATTTGATATTTTCTTTAGACAGTAACTTTCAAAATATGGATCGGAATAACGAACATTATAACAATCAATATAGCTATTCTAGAAATTATGATCGTTAGTGGAAACATTATAACGAGTTTGAAAAATGTTATAATGATTTTCTCTAGAAAACTAGCTGTTAATCCTATTTAGGGCCTATAAATAACAGTAATTAGCAACATTTTAACACATGCTTAGCTCACACACACACTCAAGCTTTTAACTCACATCCATTCATCTTTAGAGTACATTGCAAATTAGTTGGAAGGTGACTTGAAGGTGTTGAAGCTAAAGACTTGATCTTAAAGCATCCTTCAAGGTGAATTCTATTTGTAGCTTGTGTTGTAAGGGGTTCTTTTTTTTGTTGGTTGGTTTTGCTTGTGTTTAACCAAAAACACAAGTGGTATTCTTGTTTAGAGTGGTTGGTTGAAGAGTTTGACTATAAACTCTTGTTGGTTGGAGAGTTGGACCAAAACCTCTCAATTTGTGTTGGTTGAGGAGTTAGACAAGAAACTCCTATTGTAGTTGGTTGAATGTTCTACCACAAACATTGTTTGTAATTTACATTATAGTGATTAGTGTAGGCTTAAGCATTATTTGCTTGGGAGTGGACATAACCATTTGGGTGAACCACCTAAAGAATTCTGGTGTGAGCTTTATTTTCTTTGCATTTGGATTGATTAATTGTATATAAAGTTAAAAACCACTATTCACTCCTCCTTTATTCATCGATTTTGATCTTAATAAGTGTTATTAGAGCCAAGGTTATTTATTGTTGATTTAATAATCACATAAATACTAATGACCACCATGATGATCAATAGTTAGAGCATCAACAAGTCTCCTTTTCGACGATAACGATTATGGTTATTGGAAGTATAGGATGATTGTTTTTCTCAAGTTTTTGGATGTAAACTTGTGAAATATTGTGGTTAACAGAATTTTGATCCTCCTTACAATGAGTGGATGGAGGATCAAAAAAAGTTAATTCAATTAGATGCTAAGGGGTTAAATATGCTATTTTGCTCCTTATCTTCTGATCTATTTAATACGATATCTACTTGTTCAACCTCAAATAAAGCTTGGAAGTTACTGGAAATCACTTATGAAGGTACTTCACAAGTTAAACAATCTAAAATAAACCAACTTGTACATAAATATGAACTTTTTAAAATGCATGAAAATGAATTCATATCAGAAATGTTTAGTAGATTTTGGGACATTATTACTAGCCTCAAAGGCCTTGGAAGGGAAATTTCCATTCAGGAATAGGTACAAAAGATCTTGCGAAGCTTAACCACTAAATGGGAAAAGAACACCACAGTCATCTAGGAAGCAAAGGACCTAACTACTTACACACTCTAGGAGCTAATTAGAAACCTCATTGTGTATGAGGTTCAACTCAAGGCTTCTAGAGAAGAGAAGGTTGAATCTACCAAGAAGGTAGAGAAGAAGAAAGAGTTTGCTTTTCAAGTTGATTCAAGTGGAAGCAATAGTGAAAGTGATGATGTAGCTATGATTGTAAGGAAGTTTAGAAAATTTGCATAGTTCAAGAAATTTATGAAAACTGAAAAGGAAGGAAGGAAGGTCAAAGGATTACCTTTCACAATGCTGCAATTGTAATCAAAAGGGGCATGCTAATAAATATTGTCCCTTGTTAGAAAAATAATGCATTTCTGAGCTAGAGAAAGAAAATGAAACCTTGCATGCCACAATTAGTAAATTAGTGAAAGAAAATAAAGATTTATTTACACAAAAATGCAAAACTGATTGCACAAACTATGAATTGAGAGAACAAAATAATATGTTGAAAAACAAAATCAAACAATTACCAAACAATGCACTAGAAATCATGTATACAATTTTAGAGATCATATGCATAAATGCAGTCTCATGTACAACCCCAATTATAAATTTTCTGATATTCCTTATTGTGGGGACTTTATTAGAAGAGTTTATAATAGTGACCATGTATTTGTTCTAAAAAGAAATCAAAAGAAAATATGGTTACCAGTTGGAAACATATTTAATATTTTGAGAACTAACCCTCAAGGACCCAAGAAAATGTGGGTACCAAAATTCTTAATTTCTACATGATTTGCAAGAAATAAGAAAAGGGGGATGGAAAGCTAACAAGGTAAGTCATACAAATTACAACTCTATATGCTACCTTGTTGCTGGATCATATATAAAAGTTATGAAGTAAATTGAATAGAGAAAATCTGTATATACTAAAAACTTATATGTCTTGATTGAAACATATATACAATTTCATGGTGTCATAATATTAAGTTTTGAAGATGTGATGGCTCACATTTAGGGGGAGTCATTACAAAAAAATTAATGCTTAGACAATTATGGAAATGACTGGTTTTGAATCATGATTGAAACTATCTTATATAGGTTTACAACTATAGGCTATAGGACTCATAATTGGAAAATTTTTTTAGCAGATCAATTATGTAGTTGGTGTCCATATCTAAGGACAAATTACTGTAATAGGATATGGAGACCCTATGGAAGATCAGATTAGACACAACTAGATATCTTAGTGGCTTATGCAAATCAAAATTTATTTTCATGAGTTAGCAAAAGATAGCTTCAAGATCTCAACTAAAATCTATTTGATGGACTTAGATATGAATGATGGTTAACTGGAAAATAAAGACTAACTTGATTCATTGGATTTAGATAATTTAATCCATAAAGCCAAATAACAATATAGTGTCAATACCTATAAGTATAGTGGCTCATTCTCAAGGGGAGCCAATTAATAACATTGTGAGATTAGCAAGAAAGATAAACCCCATATGATTCATGACAAAGATTGAGCTATATAGCTTAATATGCTAGTATAAATCAATCTATGAGTAATAGTTTAGGATAGTCATTTAGAAAAATTTAGGAATTGAATAGATTAGAAATAAATTGACTAAGTAAGCTTTAAATATCATCATACTTAGAAGTAATATGAAGAATCGTCATGCTGAGTTAATGACTCTCAAAAGGACTGAAATGAAATCAGATTCATAGTTAAGTATGATCTTAGATGTAATAGTGATAACTCCATGATGATGTCTAACACAAATTGCAATAAGTAACTTGACTAATAGTGATGGCATCCAAAGTTGGTATGAGTCATAATCATATATATATATATATATATATATTGTGTCTAAAGGCTAAGGAACATAAAGTATGCTCTTTACCGAAGTTTTAAAAGAATTAGTAAATTCAAGAAGAAAGGGAAAATGAAAATACCTAAGAGCATATATGACCTTGAAGGTTTAATGGAATTGGACATTCTGATTTATAACGATTTTATTGGGTTACCTAAAGTTTTCCGGGTTACTCTTAAACCCATAATAACACCGTTATAACAAATTTCACCTTTGTTATATTGAATTTATCAAACAAGATATTCACTTGCATAATAGTGTATCATTATAATGATTTCATAAATCGTTAAAATGAATTTATTGGGGCACCCCTATATAAAGGAGCAAAATGGGAAAAAAACATCCCTCTCGTTATACCATCGCAGGCCTTTGCACCTAAGGAGGAATCACATTCAAAGGCTATTCATAAGACACCGTTTTTGAGGAAAACGGAAGATTTAGTGCAAATTTGAAAATTTGAAGAGGTTTTTCAAGAGTTTCGTGGAAAACAAGGTTAGTCACCCAAGGTTTTAGGTTAGACAATCTCCTTTGATGAAAGACTCGATTGAATTGAATGAGAATTTCATGATTTTTTTTCTTTTAAATAGTGAGCAACAAAAATGAAAATCACAAGTAGACCAACTTCTCCCCCATACCTCCATTACCAAAGTAGAAAAGAATTTGCATTGATGTTCAGATAAATGTATGGAATATAAGAAAATAAAAGGACCTACTTGTGCTCGCCTAACTAAGATCGAGCTATTAAGAACTCACCCTCTATAGGTTTTGATGATGTCAAACAACTTGGCATATAGTAAATGAAAGCACAAAGAAACCAAGTCCAAAGGAATGAAGAAATTATATGAAGAAAGTCAAAGAAATTTGAAGAATTAGAGATGAAAGCGTTAAAGCCAATGAAGACAAGTCACGAGCACATACACTCATTTAAAAAGGTTTGGACACTAGTTTAGGTCACTCATTTAGATTCTAAGTCCATACATATTAAAATCAACATAGGGAAAAATCAAAATAATGATTAGAAAATCGTTATAACAATTCACTATTCATTTGTTAAGATCACATGATTCTACATCTGAGTAATTTGGTATAATGATTTGAAAAATCGTTATAACGAATTTTGATTATGTTCCAAAACTTAGGAAATATTTTGAAAAATAAATTTGTTAGAGAAAATCCCATAAATTAAGGAATTTAGAAAAATAGGTATAATAACTTTCATAATCGTTATAACGAATTTTGAAATTCAAATAATACTTAGGAAAGTTTTTGAAAAGATATTTACTTAGAAATTCAATCTAGGAAAATCAATAATTTTAGATAATTAAGCAAAATCAGTATAATGATTCGCAAATTGTTATAATGAATTTTGAATCTATCGCAAATTAGGAAATTTTTTGAAAATATTTAGTCGTTAAAATTAGATTTGAAAAATACAAGATTTGACACATTGGAAAATCGTTATAACAATTTTTGAAACGTTATAACAAATTTTTCGAAATAACAATTCGGTACAATGATCTAGTTGAAATTATATGGTAAGATGGAAAAATGTTATAACGATTTTAAAATCATTATATCGAATTTTGACTGGTTTTAAGTTAAGTTTGCATCTACAAATAGGAGCCCAATTCATCACTTTTACACACCATTCACTCACGAATTTTCACTCTCATTCTCACAGCTCTAGTGCACATGTCTCAGACTCAGTTCGACAAATTTTTGTGCTTCAGTGGGTGGAGATCTTGAAGGTGCA
>JAMKPZ010003889.1:0-29856 GCA_024699675.1 Amphibolis antarctica | reverse complement strand
GCTTTTTTGAGCATTCAGTAAAAAGAACAAATTGGGATGCAATTGGCTCGAATTTGTCCAATTGGGATATTTGGGAACAATATTTGTTTATTATTTATTATTTTTTTATCCGAACCAAATCCTTATTTTTTCCATTTCCATTTTTTTTCTATATTTAAGTACTAAATAATTACACAAAAATCGGGAATAGATCCATACATAGGTTCCATACCTTGTTATATAACTCATGCTTCAAAAATCAAATAAAATTGACGAATAAAGCAAGTTCATTACATTAAAAAGAAGATATCTTTTATTAGTTTTATTAGCTATATATACTCGCAATAATGATCGAGGTAGCGGTTGGAACCTCGTCGTCGTCATATTAACTATCAGGGACAAGCGGACGTTGATTGTCGGCTGCAGTGGTAGAAGATACTGACCATACATATATGGACATTGTTGTTGGGTTTATATATTAACTGCAGTGATTCATTTAATAATTTATTTATTTTATGAAGATTTTAACGTAATTTTTTCACTTAACCTAATATTAATGTTTATGGAAAAAGAGAGAGACATAAAACAACACAATTTTGCAAAAGATAGTGTGGTTTTTTATTTTAAGCCCTACTTTTTTATTGTTCAAAAGGTCGATCGGAAAGCTATTTGTAGTTGGACAGAACTAAAATTTTATCAACTAGTCTGTGACTTAATTCTTTTTCGGATTAGATGGCTGAATCAAACATCGGAACAATGTATGTATAGTAGAGCCAGATTAAAGAGAGTTTCAAAATGGATTGCGTTATTGTAGTTATACAACATGCACTCTTCAGAGAATTTTAATTTGAGAGATAGACAAAACCAAATCTATTTGGGTCGAGATTTTATTGTTAGATTAAGGATCAATTTTTACGATTTTTGAAGTAACAAAGTGATAACAGAAAATTTTAAAATAGAGAAAGATCGATTGGTCTTTAGTCTTTATTCTTCTCCCATGAAAGAAGTTTCCACGTACAAAAAATGCTTTGGAATTTTGTGGTTGTGATTTGTTTGAGGTTGTTGGTTGATTTTCACTATTTCTTTCACCATGAAAATAATTTTGAAAGATGTGATTTGAGATTTTAAGCAACAATTGTTACCGATATGGTATTAAACATATCCATAAAAATGGTTAGCGTATAAGCTTGGGGCAACGGAAACTCCTAATTAAGATAAATTTGATATCGCGCGATCGAGATAAAATCTTGATATGCTAACGATAAGAAAAGGTGCGTACGTGCATGGGCGATCACGGGGGCAGTTGGCGGAGATGGATCGATCGAGATTGCGGTTGGGACCATGTCGATGTACTGTCAAATAAATATATATAGTTGAGTATTCGTTTGCCTTGGGGACCATGTCGATGTACTGTCACGCCCGCAGAGCAGAAGATCTGCGGTTGGCGATCGTTTGTTTGTTTTCACCACGTGCGTTCGTGTTGGACTGAATTTTTTAAAAATGTTTATATAATTAGTGAATCTAAGTTGTTGACTTGTTGTCTATTATACATTAATTTTCTTTATTAAAATGAGTTAAAATGAGTTAAAATGGTTAAAATAAAAACCAACCCTTAAATTTTAAGACATTCAAATCACGTAATTATATTAATGCAATTTAAAAATATGCAGTTATATTTATGAAAAGTAAAATGCGACTACAAAAATATGCGGTCATTGGTATTAATATTCTTTGGTTTTATTTGTTTTCAATTTCTTCAAAATTATTTTTAAAGTTAATATTATTATTAAAATTTTAATGTATAAATTTTTATCACTTAAATTATCATATAATTTTCAACTTCAATTTTAACCCTTAAAGTTGAAAAAATTGTCTCCAAACATTATATTTTAATTACTCGATAAATCAAAAACTTCCGAAGCACTACAAAGAATTACTAATAAATACTCTACTAGAATTGAAGTCGTGGAATAATTATTGGTTGACAGCCCCAAAAAATACTCGATTTCTGAACAGGTTTCTCAAAAAGATTGGTTACTGGACAGGGCGGGCTCAAGGCTAGGTCCTACAAGCCTTCAGTCGAACTAGGCTCCCAGCCCAGCTCATGTTGGACTGGGTTGTGTCGGGTCCGACCTGACTGAGCCGAGCCAGATCGGCATGCCCAGTATATTGTTTTAAAAACCGTCAAGTAGATATATATGTGCATATATTTATATATCTAATCTATATACATTGATGTATCTAATTAATGTCATAGTCTATATATATAGATTGGATCTTAACATCATAAATTTTATGAAAATATTATTAGATGTAAACTATGAGAACAAGATATGATGAATAGCTAATACAACTAGTTGCAGTATAGGGGAAATCCATTATCTTTCTTTTTGTGGCAAAATACTCAAGCAGAGGAGGATGAAGAAAAGGAGGGAACAGAAGAGGAAGGACGAGAGTGTGCATGAGACACTTGCAAGTGCTTTCACTTCTTATATATTCAATTGATGATGTTATTAGACCTTTGAGGTTCTTCAACTTTTTTACTGTACTTCAACGATAACCTTCTTTTTTACTGTCATTTATGGTTTATGTACTAGTATGAATGAAATAAGACACGGAGTGTTAAATAAAAAACTTAAAAGTGCCAAAAATTGTTATCAAACTTCTCCCTTGCATAATTCTTAATAAATGATCCGCCCAATTCACTTAATAAATTATTCTTAATGTATATTCAATTACAATTTATAAAAGAATAGTTAGAAAATAAAAATCTTATGTGTGCCATTTTCAAATATCTTGTGTTCTACGCAGTGCAATTCTACGCAATGCAACTTCAAGTGTGACAGTCTGAATAGGGTTCTAAGTTTTTTATCATAAATACATCAAAGGACTCGTAGCAAGAAAATCACTTCAACTAATAGTTTAATCCTTATGCATACTTAGCTTTAGCTATAACATGGTGAAATAAAAATAGATTTTTTTCTAAGATACATGGGCATGAAAAAGGGGATAATATCTTTTAGGTACCTATAGAAAATTAATTGTATAATTGTTCAATCTAATTATTAAAAATATATTAAGATTGATTCTTATTATCTCTTTTTCTTCTCTCCTAAACCTTTTTACTTTCATTTTTAATTTTAAATTAGAAAATCAAAATTACCAAACTACCTCATTTTAACGAAGAGAGTAAAAATTTTAAAAATGACTTAAAAATTAATTATCTATAAAACCAATTTTCCATAGGTATTACTTAAAACTTTTTAAAAAAAACACACATAAATATAACGTGCATTTAAAGACAATCTTTTTCAACTTTAAGGTTAGATATAACTTTTTGTAAATGAAATTAAAATTATATAATAATTTAGGTAATAAAAATTTATATTTTAAATTTTATATAATAATAATATATTTAAAAGTAATTTTAAAAATTAAAGAAAAGTGAAAAAGTCATAAATTTACAATTACGTCTCCTTTGTATTAACAGACATTGAAAAAAACACACACATGACCCTCGCCAGATAATATAATAGCATATGTTCTGGCCTGGCGGGTACGGTTAAAATCTCTGGGCATCCACGAACCTCCGCTTCCTCCCTGCGAATGGGAGCGGCAGCGTTGGCGGCAGAGCCACCAGTTCTGGGCGGCGCTTTTCTCGTCTCCTCTCTCCAACCCCCCAATTCAGGCTCTCGACGATGCGGCCTCCATTTTCCTCAGTATAACGATGAGGCATCCTCTTCTTTCGGCCTCAAAAAACCATCCTGTCGTTCCTTTACCCTGTCTCTGCGCATCCCGAACCCTAGACCTCGGCCCGGTGGATGACGCTCCCAGTGTCGCTCCTTTCGACATCACCATCACCGGTAATGGTAGGGAGGCTGGTGGTGGTGCCAGGGACCGGAGGACGGCGGTCAGGATAGCCTGGGAAAAGCTGGTTCGATGGTCCAGGTTCTGGCGGTCTAAGGACAAAATTGACGTTCTTGAAAATACCAAGAAGGTGCATTTTCTTCTGTCTTTCTTGATTATCTGTGTTAGTGGTTATTGCTGGTTTCTGTGCATTTTGTCTACTGCGTTTTTGTGTAGTTAGGTTGTAGTTCTTGGAGGAGGATCTTTCGCCACAGCGATGGCAGCGCATCTTGCCAAAGAAAGGCGGGAATGGAAGTGTGCATTCTTCTCAGGGACGGGGATAGTTGCCGTTCTATAAACGATAGCCATTCTAATTGGTAAAATATGACGTAAAATGAATGTCACCAATTTCTGTGATTTATATTTTTTATATAGTTTCAATTTTTCACTTTTAACAAACAACATACAAACGTTTGGTTTCAATGTTCCGGACGGCTGAGCTTCTTAACGAGCTATTTTATCAAAAAATTGTGTTATACGGAGGCAGAATATGGGAGGAGTGAATATTGTTTAGCGCTGATGCTTGTCTGTTACCCAGTCTGACATATAGTTTAGAAGAAGTTTTTTTAATGGAAATCATGAAGAGAATAATGATGTATCAAGTTAGAGGTTGGTCTTATGCTACATTTGCATTTGCTAGTTTATAGCAATGTGTAGGAGGTTTGCACACTTTGAAATGAATAGAAACCAATGGAAAGAAAAATATTTACTTTTTGACCAAAAAATTCTCAAAGGTAGGGTGTTTTTGTTCTTTGTTGAATTCAAAAGGAAAACAAAATCTAGTGTCTTCTTTTTCTATTGATTTCCGTGTGACTATATTTTTTCCATTTCCTTAGGTTTCCTTGGCACAAACATTCCCTTAGGTTCAAGTAACCAACATTTTTCCCCCAAAAACGAGTACCAGAAAGAAGAGAGGAACATAACTACTTGCCAAGAAAGGGATGGATATGGTAGATGGTTAGAAGCTCATGAATTAGTGAAGAAATTTACTCCTTTTTGTCATTCTCTATTACTCATGGTTGATCATTCATGCCATTAAATTCAGTAATATGTCAAACTCCAATCTAGACTAAAATTATCTGCATTTAATTTTATTGTTTGTGTAGATTGTGTCATGCTACATGCACTCTATCTAGTCATTATCTATACTAAGGATAACGCTCAAATATATGTTCCATATATTTCTCTGGAAAGTTTGCTTGAACAAGTTTTTGCTAGCTGCTACATATCCTTTATTGCTATAAACCAATGAAATGTGTTGCAACATGCAAATCATCTGATTTACAGGTTATTTTTTCAATTATGTCCCATTATCCATGGTGGTGAAAGTTTTCTGAACTTAAGGATTAAGTGCCTTTCTGGTCCCATTATCACATGCTTCCCAAAAATATTGTTGCCACAACTGATGCAAAAACTGCTTTATTTGGAGCAGATTTCTGTCTACATGCTGTCCCTGTTCAGGTAACAAACAATTTTTTATGCACGGATCATAGTATAAATTTAGTATTCTTTTCTAGGCAAAAAATGACTTTAAAGATTAAAGACATTATTCTAGGCTGATTATGTGCTGACCATAGACAGAGTCATGCTTCTGTCTTTTTGTTCTTTTCCCTTGAAGCTGTTGTTTCAACCTTGTGTTTTTGTGGCAGTTCAGTTCTTCATTCCTAAGAGGAATTTCTCAGCATGTTGATCCAAACTTGCCTTTCATATCTCTAAGCAAAGGATTGGAACTCAGTACTCTGAACCTGATGTCTCAAATTATTCCACAAGCATTAAGGAATCCTCGTCAACCTTTTATTGTATTATCTGGGCCTTCCTTTGTGGTAGAGATATTGAGAAAATTGCCAATAGGTTTACTTCCAAGAACCAGTAAATTTATTACCACCGAGATACACCTACATTGTACAAACCTAGTTAAATCAGTAATTTGTTTTCAATTACAGAGGAAATTTGTAAATTCGTTTAAATACTATTATTTAGTTTGTTTGTGGATTTCATTTCAAGCTAATTATGCAAATTCATAGTTCTCTCTCCTCGAGTTAAATGACCTTTCAATTTAAAATTGATGATAGATATGTTGTCATATATAATATGTATTTTATTTCCAGTAATGTTGGTGGCATCCAAAGAAAAGAAACTGGCAAGTGCCGTTCAGCAGCTATTAGCTTCATCAAATCTGAGGATCAGCTCTTCAAGGTGCCAAGCTGTTAAAAACATGTGATTCTTCGTTCTCATTATAATGTTCCATTTTTGTGAATTATCTTTGCTATAAATGATGTTTCTTTTATCATCTGTTGTTACCGATCCCCATATAGATGGTCATCAGCTACTGATGTTGAGAAAAAAGAGAGACATCCAAGGTAACACTTAAGATTTAAAGAGGATTTTGTTAAAAAGTGCAGTTTAGACTGCAAAGGAAAATTTCTTGGAAACAGCTTGCCATGTAAGGATCAAGAAGGTGCAGAACTAAGGTTAACGTCCTTGATTGGGAACTGGAGAAGCAAGAGATAGACACATTGGACAACCTATAATTCCCTCTCCCTCCCTCAGTCTCTCTCTATCCCCACAAACGCACGTTTCCATGCATTTGCTGCACATACACAATTTTTTTTCAGATGAATTTTATCTCAGAATGCTGTTTTGAGTTAAAATACTTTGTAACCGTTAGATATTCATTTTTGATCTTGACTATAAAAAACACTTTTAATATTTAGATATATCTACTACGTCCTCTCACACAGAAGCCCTACTGCTATGTTTAGTTTTCATTGCCACCATGAATGATTAACATAAGCCTGTCATCATCACCATGAGTGACCCACTGTTGCACACCATGGGAGCAAGCTGACACACAATACATGAGTCTGCTGAGGTCAGGGCGTATTTTTGCATTAATTATGGGGTTGGAACAACTGGAAGATGCTTGGGTTATGGTCAGGGACTGCATTGCACAGATTACTATCTTAGACTGTGTTTGTTACTAGGGTGGGACGAGGCCGGGAGGGGTGTCGTTTTTTTTCAACTATGGTGTGATTCCTAAGGTAGCACAATTACTTTTTTTTTTCACTTATCATATTCTATTATAATTACTATTTGCAACCAACAACGTACAATAAAAATCTCACATCATCTTATTAACAAACACAATCTTTCAAAGATTGATGATGGTGTCAATAAGGTCCCTCCAGTGGATTGGATATGTTAGAGTTAATGTATTAGGTGTGTAGATTTAGTCCTACATTGGTTAATGTTATTTTGTATGAGTCTTGTAGTTTCTACGTAGAAAGACTTTATTTTTGTTAGTGAATACAATCTAATCTTCTTCTTATTTCTCCATAGGATAGGGATGAATTGCATGTAGTGCTTGCAATGGGAGGCTCAATCTCTTTCACTTTTTTATGCAGGATGGAAGGGGTGTTCTGCAAGGGCAGTGAAGGTGTTGAAGATGTGGATCTAGGTTTTGGGAGGAGGGGGAGTTCATATGGGAGATGGATCTTGCACAAGATGATAACAGAACAACTGAAACCAAAGTTGGCCACACAAAATCATGACACTAAACATGAAAAATTATGATACTAAAATTAAAATGCTATTTTGCATAGTGCACAAATGAATTTTCCAATTTATCATAGAAATGTTTTCGTCAGGGACATTTATTATCAAAGATACATGGATTCACTTCGCTAAGAGATTGATATTGCATTGGCCCTTATGTGGCTTCTTTATAATAAGTGCTGAATACGGGCATTTTTGTTTGAACTACATTTTAAATTTTTTTAAGATGAACTTATGATATGCCAAACTATAATTGTGTGTGATTCTACAGTGATGTGACAGGAGTGGAAATCACAGGTGCACTGAAAAATGTGCTTGCTATTGCAGCTGGGATTGCAAAGGGAATGAATCTTGGCAACAATTGCATGGCAGCATTAGTTACACAAGGCCGCTCAGAGATAAGACAGCTGACAACAAAGGTATACCAAACTTTTTTGGAACTGTAGTGATTTAGCCATATTCAGCAAGTTCACTCTTCCCTTCAAAATAAAGGCTTGTGCTAGTATCTGTACAATTAAATGGACGTTTGTTACAATAATCCTTTATAAAATTGTTCTTTCTAAACCTTAAACAATTTCTTTTGCTCGTAAAATCATTCAACATGCTTGGAAGGTCAATCTCATATTCAAGATTTTCCTATTCTTGTTATTTTCCTTGTTAATGTTCTTAATCTTGTTCTTTATACTTGTGGTTTGTTACACCTAGATTAGACTAGTTAACTAATCTGAGGCTTCATTTGAAAATGAGTAACTCCAGTTCCTCATAAATTTTCACGTGTTATCATTATTACACAAATTTTCACCTCACAATTGACTATACATCTTTAACATCGTTCGTAAAATTACTCTTAGTTTCATCTTTTCACCGTTGTTAGAGTTGAAACACATCATTATCAAACAAAGCCTGAGTGTGGTTGGTCAAACAAACCAATGGATCACAAAGTTTCATCAATTATTAATGTAACACTGGATCACAAAATGGGAAGATACAAACCTGAATTAGGTAGGATTTTAGAATGCTCACATTATGGAAAATTGATTCAATGTAAAATTCAATGTTGAAAAAATTGGTCAATTATCAGGTACTGTACATCATTTGCTTGAAAGTGAATAATTGACTTTTAATTTTGCATGATGATGTTTCTAACCATTCATATTTAATACTTTTAAAATTTCTACAAATTTATCATATTATTTGATATATTCATTAATGTGAGACATATTATACTCATATAATATTTGATTATAATTATATTAAAAAATTAGTATTCATATGTGTTAATTATTATTAATTAATGAAATAATTAATATAATTTAATGTTAATGTAATAAGGTTTGAAAGATGATTAAAATTATGATAAAAAAGAGAGACAATTAATATAATTAGTGCATATGTTCTCCAAGTATGTTTAAGAGAAATTGCTAAGCAGGAATTTTGGGAAGATTTGAATAGTTCATAGTTTACCTATTAGTGAAAAGCATTTTATTGATGGGAATCTAAATGGTTACATAGAGAAACAAATTAAAGGATATGAAATATGCAATGGGGGTTTTGGTTTTGGTAATAGAAATAAAGGAAGGAAATAGACTTTAATGTTGTTTGTGACCTTTTGATAGCAAACACTTATTTTAAGAAAACAAATTAAATGACCATAAAATTCATAAATTTTTTTAAGTATTTAGGATTTATAATAAGTAGCAATAGAGAAATTATAGAGGATATTATTTATAGGATCAAAGTAAAGGGGGGTAAAGTGGAAAAATGTTTTAGGAGTGTTATGTGATAGAAGAACATCTTTAAAATTAAAAAGAAAATTTTATAAAATCGATATATGCTGAGCTACACTTTATGGTTTGAAATGTTAAATTTTAAAGCATAAGCATACATAAAAAGTTAGTGTTGTGAAGATGTGAATATTTGGATAGATAAATGATAATACTATAAGAAAAAAAAAAAAATTAGGAATAAAGTAGTAGTTGCAACAAGTAAAGGTAACATAAGAGAAAATTGATTTAAGTAGTTTGGTTATATCCTTAGGAGGTCAAAGGATATATCAATCATGAAAGGAGAATAAATTAGTATGGAAGAAATTAAAAGAAGTGGAGGAAGGTTTAAAATTATTTGGTTAGGAATTGTGAGAAAATATTTAAATTAATGTAATTTAATCAAATATTTAACCTTTGATAAAAATATATAAAAGAAAAAGATTTATGTGGTCAACCTCATATAATTGGATTATGACATGTGTTATTGTTATTGCTACAATAAGGTTTGAAAGGCATTTTCAAGAACATAATAATTAGACAGTTGAAATCAAAGTTAGCATTTTTTTTTATTCATCAATTCTATACAGTAGAGCATCAAAGCACCGTAGAGAATTAGCTTTATTTTGGCCAGAATCTATCCTTTTGCAATTGTTTGGATATGATTTTTGCCAAAATTCGATAATTAGAGAAAGTAGACACCTAAAAACATCTATAAACCCTACCTTGGAGAGAATAAGTATCCAAATCACCAAAGTAAAATTTTGTACTAATAATTTATAAACCAGCTTAGGTGGATTATCTCTGCATGTGGTTAGATCGAAATATGGTGAACCACCACTGATTGTCATGTTATCAGCCTCAGTCACCCGTCAGCACACTGCTAGGCTCTTTCTAGGCCAAGTTTAAGACCTCAGTCCTTGTTGGTTGGTTATGAGCTGGGGACCTGCCCTAAAAATTCCTCAAGCTCATGCTTTTTTCCTTACCATGTGCCTATCTCTTCTATATTAACTGCAGAAGAGTAGTTACTGGCCTGGGTTACGGACCTTATTGCAAAGCCATTAAACATGATCCAACACTTATTTGTACGTTTAAAAATGTGTTGCAAATGTGCAATGTTTAACTTGCTGTTATTCTTAATGTGAAGATGGGAGCCAAACCAACTACACTTACTGTGGGTTGTCAGGATCTGGTGATATTATGCTTGCTTGTTTTGTGAACCTATCAAGAAACAGAACTGTTGGACTTCGTCTGGGTCAGGAGAAAAACTTGATGACATACTAAGTTCAATGAATCAGGTATCTGAAATATATTTTCTCTAATAATGATTTTCTATCTCTAGTATGGATATTTGCTGCATGTGATCTTCAGGTGGCTGAAGGTGTGGCCACAGCTGGGGCTGTCATTGCGCTAGCCCAGAAGTACAATGTGAAAATGCCAGATTTGACAGCAGTTGCTTGAATACTTGACAATGATTTGACACCCATGAAAGTTGTTATGGAGTTGATTAACCTTCCACAGGTCATATTCAGTTCTTTGTAGCTGTAACTTCTTGTTTTCAATTAGTGATCCGGATGTCTGTATGGATTACATGTGAAATGGGTGGATGGATGAGTTCAAGATTGAATTTTGATGGTTCTTGCAACCTATGTTCTGTTCTTCAGGTTGAAGAAGTTTGAGGCCGTTGAAGTTTGGTGGATTTTCTACTTCGCAGAAAAGGCCGTTTATTTAATCAAAGGAAATGATAAGCCTAAGGAAAGCATCACGTTGGAACATTCTATCCTTGTTCACCTGTGTAATTTGTTATGGTGGCGAAGGTATAATTACCAGATTTAGTCAGGCGAGACATCCTTTTGCTGAAGCAAATTTGATTAATTTTGTGCTCACATTGTTGGAGCACGGATTCAAAAATCGACACGGATGGTCAAAATTTTGGTGATCCTTGCCATTTGTTTATTTTGTTGGTACTGATCTTTAATGAAGTTGCGAATTAGTATCAAATTGAACAATCAAGGAAGAACGAAGAAGGGGCAGTGGCGGGTGGCCGATAGACGGGCTCGACGGGCGACAAACGAGCTCAACGGATCACACGGTGCTTGCATTTTGTTTTTGTCTTTCATTTGTGTGGCAAAATCACTGCTTCAACTTGGACAGCCTTTCTTTTGATAGCGATAATATTTTACCGTTCATTTTTTCGGATGATAAGCTGCAAGATAAATTGCAGTGGTAGTGTCTGCCACAGGCTCGACTGCCACGTTTTTGAGAGTGGCTGTTGGACTGCGAGTTCTTTCGATTTTAATTTTAATTTTGTGTAATTTTTTATGTTTTATTATTATTATATAAATTTTGATGTATAAATTTTATCATATTAATTACTGTATAATTGAATTTTATTTATTTCATTATTTTCAATTATACTTTTATTTAACTTTGGTTGGAGTTCTTTTTAAACATATCTTATAATTTCATTCTAAAAAAAAGTTACAATTTGAATAAAAAACACTAATTTGGAAAAGGAAATAAGTTTTCAAAAGACTTCTAATCATCTCAGTTGATTTTTGAAGTAAAGTATAATTTTTAAAAGATAAAAAATATATGTTTTTTTAAAAAAATCTGTTTAGTTCATTGGAATTTGTGACAAGTAAATTTTTTTTCTTTTTTGAGGTGGTCTAGCATCCAAACAATGCAAGAAAAATCGCAGCACAATCTATTTAAATTATTCTTAATCTACGGTTGAGATAAAACAACAGAAATTACGAGGACGAGACCTAATTTAATCAGATATTAACTCTTTCTCTCCCTCTTTCAATATATATGTGTGTGTGCGCGCGCGCGTATTCTTGAATTTGTATTTTTTAATTACATTAGATTTTCTAAACTTACAGTTTGATAGTGTTTCAACTTGTAAAAAATTCTAGATCTTCTGCTGCAATACACATTGTGAAACACATCCCATGAATTCAATATTTCCTGTGATGAGGTAGTATTGAAACATCAGCTAACAACTCATCACTCTCCGCACAATCATGGAATTAGTATATATAGAGAGAGAAATAGATATACAATGAAAAAAAAATGCCGTATAAAAAGGACGTGCCAGAAACATTTGGGTTGAAGTAGCAAACGCGGTAGAGTTTGGGCAACATAAAATTTCAAACAAAACTCAAAATGTTTTCGCATGTTGAACCCAAGTGAAAACCTGCGATCTTATAGGTAAGAGGAAGATCTTCTTCTGTGATTTTAATATTTTGTTTTGTGAAATCCCAAGTGATTATGTGTAATGAAACCATTAATCTATAATATCTTAAATAGGAATTGCAGAAATAAAAAGACAGAGAAACCAAGGGGAAACTGACGAGTAGTATCTTTGTCCCAATACAAGCATTCTCCAATGGCAGCGAGTACACAATTTAATTGTCTACTGTCCAGCTTCAAAGTTGGGGATTCATCTCACAGTACGTGGTCCAGACTCAACATCCCAGAGAAATCAAACGGCTCGTCCATCAATTCCACCGGGTATACCAACGCCGAGGTCCCGTCGGAGACGTCGGAGATAATGGGTACGGAGGTCTCGACCAGTGGCGTCAGACTCAGGTCCGACAACGCAGGATATTCGTGCGTCAGCGCGCTAAAAACATCCTGCTCGACACAACATTCTTTTTTCATGGACGCGGCCGGAGGTGTTGGCCGCGGCGCCGCTGCCGGTGTCTCCTTGGGCACCACCGGTGGCGGCGATCCGAAGTTAATCAGGCGTGGTGTCTGATTGAAACCACAGCAGCCGCGGCCGCCGGTGGGTTGGGGTTTGCTGGTTTCGTCCATGCAGGTGTGGTTGCCTATGTATGTGAGGAAGTAGGTGGTGTCATCACCGTCGCTCTTCTGTGCTTGTCTTGTTGCTTGGCAACCCCTTGCGTGCTTGTGGGTACATCTATAATAGCTCCTGCAAGATTTACAGTGGGTCATCAGACGGCCGGTTTAACTCCGATCTAGATCAATCACAACATCGCCCAACACCGCCCACTCCGATCTAGATCAACGATCTGAAGCTAATCAGGCGTGTTGTCAAATAAGGAAATGAACTAGAAACTGTTGCTTAATTATCATAAACTGCCGGTGTGCGCCGGACTTTCACTTCATCGGAAGAGAAAATAAAACCTGATAAGATTCAAATCCAAACAAAAAACCCTAACCGGTTACACGGAAAAAAATAAACACCACCCAATTGAATGTGTACCAAAGGACTGAAGCCATTACTCACCTACAACTTGGTAGTTGCACGCATATCTATGCATATCCATGATTGGTTGTGGCCGAATTTCCCATTATTACACCATCTGAAAAGGCTGGCTTATGATTTGGAATCTTTTGGTGATTTGTGTATTTTATCGTTCTTTCATCATAAGAAGAAGAAAACTAAGAAGTGGGTGTTGAAGACTGATCGCGAGTTCATTGATTGTTTTAATTAGACATCGAGGTTGGTCGAAGCTAAGCACCTTGAGTGATGGATTGAAAAATGATTAGTTTATACTAAGGATAGATGGTTAATTAATTACCTCGGGTGTTTGGCGCTGTGAATCATCTTCTGTCCATACTTCCTCCATGTAAAGCCGTCTTGAAGACTGGAACTGGTCTTTGTGGATATATAGGAATGAGATCTGAAACAAAGATATACATCTACTGCTGTCAAGTTTTATGTACCGGTGAAGTCTATCTATCTTGGCATCACGATCGATCAGAATATATCAGAATATATCTTAGCAAGCATCATTAATTCCTTTTTGGTATACATTGATATGCATTTTTGTGGATCTCGATCTTCTACTACCTGTTGGAAAATTTCTCAGGAATAGTATGCAATAATGTTTGGCATGCTAATCAAATCTGACTCCCAATTAATTAATTAATCCAACCTTGTGATTACACCAATTAGATTCCAATTAATAACCTCGATTTTGGACATTAATTACATGACAAAATCCCTATCTCCTAATATATATACATGACCGGCCAGATAGCAGCGTACATACTCTAGCTAGCTGGAAGTTGAAGGAGCACTGGCTTAATTAAATTAATTAATTACCTTCTCCGGTGTGCCCGCTTCTTTTCTTCCGTCCCTGAAGTTCTGCTCATCTTCTTCTTGTGCTTCTTCTCCTTCTCGGAAGTAGAATTGATCTCGCCCGTCCCGACAACAGAACAAGCGGGCGATCCCACCAGCGCCGTCAAGCCAAGCGTCTCCTCGTTTTCGACGGCTTTCAACTCTGCGATAGCGTTCATCAAGCGGGTAGAAATCTCTCCCACCAGCGGTTCAGATCCCTCAACGACGCCGAGCTCTTTCACAAGCACGACGACCTTCTCCAGTCCATCGACCGTGCTCGACTTACCCATACCCCCCGGCGGCCGCGGAGAGTTGCTGCCTTCGATCTTCAACGTACGCATCGTCCTTGTGATGGAGTGGATATGTTGGGCGACAGCTAGGCTTGGCGTGGTCTGAGGTCTCACAGGTGCGAGAGCAAGTCCGCAGCATCAAACAGGTACAACATGTGCGTCCGCCCTTCGAAATTTCAACGCAAGGCGACATACGATCGTTTGCTATTCATTATATATTATATTATATTATAATATATTTATTAAATAATTTTATATTTTTATTATTTATAAAATTAAACTAATATTATTATATTTTTATTATAAATCATATATTTTATTGTCAAGAAATTCAATACTAACGAATGAAAAAGTATCTGCAAATTACAGAAAAATTTGCTGACGTCACGTACTACATGTCGGATGACGTGCGCTTGGAAAGGAAAGATCTCGCGAGGCACTCGAAATAGAAGAGTGTGAGGTTCACAGAAGGTATATAATTTATGATAATAATAATTTTTATTATAAAATATTATAAGTATTTGATAAATATTAATAATAATTTTCCAGCTTGCATGGCCCACCCTTCACGTATTTTTTTTACCCATTCACGTATTTTTATATATTATTATTATTACATAATTTTATATACAAAATTTTTATTTTAAAATATTATATATCTGATGTAAAATACATATAATTAAAAAATTATACAGTACATGTAATTTTATGAGTTTGTATTTTTTTTAAATAATAAAAAATTTAACTTATTATTTTATATTATTTATCGTACTTTTTAAAAATACAAATTCTCTTACCGGATAGAAAAAGAAAGTGGATGATGTTTAAATATCAAGGTGACGAAGCACCCATATGCCATATCCATCTCACCAGGGGCCATTTACCAACCAGAAAATTCCACCGTGATGTCCCCACTGGTTTTCCGAATTAACTTTCCAAGGTATTCGTTGGGTGATGACCTTCTGAACCCCCAAAAATATGCACCAGGATCAGCCAACAATCACGTAATACAGACCGTGAGATCTTAACTTCAAACTCAAACCAAATATGATATTAATCAAAACAACGCGTAGCGTATCTGTGTGCGCGCTGTATCGAGGCGGGAAACGTGCGGTCGGTTACTCCGAGACTAAAATATAAAATTCAGAAATGCACTTGTCGGTACCGGAGGTGTACGAGGGGTATATTTAAAATAATGAGCGTGGAATCTCTGACGCTTCATCACGTGCTTTTATTTCGAAAATATTTACTATAAATGTAAAATTAACTTAAATGAAGTTTATATTTTTTAAAAAATTATATGATTTATGTTATAAGTTTGTTTTTTTTATAATTTTTAATATAAAATATTAAAATTATTTGATAAATATTACTTTAAATTACTATGATATATAATAAAAAAATTAAAATATATAATAAAAAACTCTTAATCAAACAAGATTATATATAGTAAAGAAAACAAACAACAACGTCATCTCCGTAGTTGCTTAGCAAATACGGGTTACGAATTAATTCCGTAAGCACGCTGCGTACAGCTTTCTGTTGTGTGTGGGCGTTTATAATTGTTTAATCTGAACAAACTAATCATGACTCAAAAAAAAAGACATTAATTTGCAGGCATGTCCAATTGATTAATCTCGGCCCCTGACTCTTCGAATCGAAGTACAAACGCACTTTCTGAGATATGCCAGCGCAGTGGAGCCGGAACTGATGATGATTTATTCGAGGGAAGCTAGACAACGAAAGAAATCTATTCTAAAGATTAGATCGATTAGTTGAAAGTTCCAATTCTGATCATCTATAGATAAATAGATAGATAGATATATGGATCGTTCTCTGATTCTTGAAGGTCCTTAGGTAGTCGATCAACGGGTGGACTTGAGGATGGGAATCGTCCGGAGCACCGGCGGTGGATCGGGTCAGAGAGATCCGACGGATCCAGTTGCTCTGCAGTGAATCAACGGCGATGACGCCTGCGAGCACAGGCTGCCACGCGAACGAATGGAGACAAACAAGTTTGGTAGATGTTTTTTCTGGAAAAGAAAATTTTTTGAATTTTCAGTTGTTCTTGTATCGTGAAAAATACGAAAAAAATTTAAATTTTTTCATTATCATTAAGTATAGGTTTTTTCTATATTTATATTATAATAGACAAAAATTTTATTACGATATACTTCCTTAACTTTATACGTCTTATCTAATATCTTTTGACTATTTTTGAATTAGTGTTAACAAAAAAAATTGTAAAATTATATTTAAAATATTAATATATAAATTATTTATAATTTTCTGCATATACACAAACAATCTTAAAAATTTGTTTGTTTCCTAAATTTTTTTTCTTTTACTTTTCTATTTCTTAAATTTTTATTTCTAAGATTTTAACCTATGTAAATAGACTCTTTATAACATATTAATAAAAATCACAAGAGTCAATTCCAACGTATGGCATATCATTGTTTATTTGCAGGAAACATACAATGCCAGGAAAATAGCAAGTGACAGCGAAAAAGATTATTGACCAACTTGGGATTTGGAATCTTACACTTAAAAATTTTCATGTTAGACAGCGAGCTTTCCTTTTTTATTATTAATTTTGTCAGCACAACTTTTTCTTTTTTCATTCATGTTCGGCATTCACGATGAGCGGTCGGTGCAGAAATGGGTTTAATGGGATCTTGGGCCGAAATCGTCAAACAGATCGGGCCCAGGTCCAATATTGTGCATACTCCCACAGTCCCTCCGAATAGAATGTTTAGAAAAGAGTTCGCAACAATATCTTCTTCTAAACTATAAAACATCACCTTCCCCTGAGGCTTTGTTTATGGAAAGGTTCAATTAATTTCGAAAATTAAATAAAGTTAAAATTAAAGTTACTTTTATAAATAAATTTAGAATTATATAATAATTAAAGATATAACTGTCATTAATTGTATAACAAATAAAATTAAAATTATATAGCAAATAAAGTTATCTTCATCTGATAGAGAAACTGATCATTCACTATTCCTGAAAACTAAAACCACTCATTGCAGTAAAGAACACAACTGTCATTCCACGAAATTCTCCTCACATGTAACGTTGCTCGCTAAATAAATATTTCAAATATTTATAATAAATAAATATTTCAAATATTTATAATAAACAAATATTTTAACATCAACAAAATAATTTATAATAAATAAATAAACCATTTTTTATAAATAAATATTTATAATAAATACATAATTTAGCATTTCAAAAAACTTATAATAAATAAATATTTTTAATATAAAATCAAAAAATTAGAACTTTGCAAATACTTTTATTTATTTTAAAAAATATTTTTAATAAAAAAAATTCTTAAAATATTATTTGTAATATTTATCAAAAAAAAAACCATTTAAGAGTAAAATTGAAATATTTGAAAAAAATTTGAAAGTTATTGCTTAACAAATAAACGTAAATTCTGAGTTATCACTTTTTTTTAAGTATCATTCCTTTTAGACAGGTATAATAATATTTCAAGAACTAGAAGTTATATTCTAAAATTAAAACAAACGTACTCCTAATATTACCTTATTTTTGTTGCTAATGAAATACATGAAAAGATAAAATAACTAAATAGTAAGTTTCTATCCTTGAATGCGACCGCATTTTTACTTAAATTAAATAAGTATTCATCTTTGATCTAATGGTCTTAAAATTCCTCAATTTCTACCATATTTCAGGAATTTATTTTAAAATATGAAAACAACAGTCGAATATTTCTTGGATTATAATTAAGCTCAAAAGTTAATACATGATAGATCATAACATGAATTACATAATTACATAACTAAGGATTGATCCGTTTGTATTCATCTAAAATACGAGAAACAAAAATTTAGGAAAAGGAAAAGAAAAAAAAAATGAATTGAAATTTTTTTAAGATTGTTTGTGTACATCATGAAAATTAATTTAAAAAAATTTATAATTTTTTTATATTTTAACATTTCAAATATAATTTCATATTTTTCTTATAGTCACAAGTTCAATAATAGTCAGAAAGGTTAGACAAGATATACGAGATTAAGAAAGTACGTTGTGATAAAATTTTGACTGATTATAAGAATTTTCTTAACCTAATAGGTAAGAAATGACGAAAAAAATCTATACTCATATGATCGATGAAAAAATTTAAAATTTTTGAGATATACAAATATATGAAAATTCAAAAATTTTGAAATTTTTTTTCAATTTTAAGAATAAAGTAACTTTATACCAAAGTTCAAAATACAAAATTTTGAATTTTATAGATTTCTCTTGAACAACGTTTATTGTCTAATTGAAAAGTACGTCGTCTACATCCGAACTGTAATTATAATTTTTGAATTATTATCACAGAAGTTTTTTTTCAAAACCAGACTTTTGCGGCAGCATGCGCGCGCTGACTTCCACTCTCGTAGTTTGATTGTTTGAATCAATCAATTGAGGTGATCATGAAATAGTGGCCGTTTTGTTTGTATTTGAGCTTAAGATTTACTTTTCTCGTGGATGCTATAAGACAAGGAAATCAAGATTAATCTTGGGTATATTTACGAATAATTTTTTTTCACTTCAAAAGTTAAAAAGAGTTAAAATTAAAATTAATCTTATAAATAAAGTTAAAATCATATGAGAATTTAGATGATAAAAAATTTTATATTAAAATTTATATAATAATAATAATTTTAATAGTAATTTCGAGAATTAAAAAGGAGAAGAAATGCATCCTTGACATCTCTTTTTGGTCGAGTAAGCAAGGAAATTTCAAAAAATACTTTATTTTGATTTGTAGTTGCACGTACGAATGAATTCCTAGGAATTCAAATTCAGGGGAACCGGAAGACCCATGGGCCCTTCATTTATTGGATCTTTTCTTTGAATCGAAAAGTAATAAATTAAGAAACATCTGAACACCTTGTGGGAAACAAAGAATGAAGCAGCTTGCCGTATAATTTTTCGCTTCCGCCGGCGTAAGTCCAGGAGTTGACTTTTCAAATCAACGGCTGTATCGGGCACTGACCAACGACCCAGAGACCAGAGATGGATTGTAAATTTGTAATAAACTGAAGTAACCGCGAAAACTCGTGGTTTCCCACTTGGCCAGAGGTGGATCACAAGCGTACGTCGTCGCCACTTCCATCGTGTGGTGGAAAGCGCGGAGTTGTGTCCCGTTGAGATCTTCCACGTCTGGAAGGTTCTGCTGCAATACGTATCAAGAGGGGCAGGAGCTAAAACATCGGAAGAAGCGATCTTTTATTGACTAATCCTTGCGGACAACAAAACTAGACATGATTCGTTTTCATCGGAAGGCTTTCAACACGTGATCTTAGTGTTAAAATTTTATCTTAAAATTTGTTTATCGATAAGTAAAATAATTCTCTCTTTAATCTTAAAATCAATTGATCACGAGTGAAATAATTTTTTTATATAATAAATTAAATTTACTTCTTATTTTTATGAATACTGAACTATTATCCCACAGATTATTTACCAGAAAAGGTGCTTCGGCGGCGGGATTTGACTAACGGCGAGCGCCGGAGCGGAAAAACGTGAGGAGGGACGAGCGAAGTTTTCTAGATCGGCGTCGCACGAAAACGTAGACCAAGAACTAGCTAGAGTCGTGACGTCGTGAGGACAAGTTTCCTTGCAAACTCCCCACGTTAAATCGTCATCACGTTCTCACAAAAAAGCTTTATTTAGAAAAAACGCCGCTTTGTTTTTCATGGTAAATTTCAATTACGAGGGCATATATGCTCTCACTAAGTTCTCGCTGAAATTATCGCAAACAAAAAGCGAGCAATTTCGTCCTCACGGAATGTTCCCCGCGATATCGATCATCAAGCTAGCGCCCTCGTGAATTTAATGCGATATCATTAGCAAGTGGTTTGCAATTTACCTGTGAATTTATACCGAAAAGGGGTTACAAATTAACTAAAATTAATGACTAAGTATCCGTAAATATATACACATTCATGATGTTACAAATTAACAATCCCAAGCATGATCGAATCGCTCGTCCTGATTGTCAAGAAAATTTTATTGAAACAATGAAACACTTGAAGAAATATAATCCCAAAGAAGAAGGATTAATTAATTAATAAGCAGACAACGACGGCAATCAAATACTATTCAACGCCCCTTGTCATGTGCTGTCTTTGAATGGAAGATGGAGTCAACGCTGGCGGCCGCGCTCTCAGCACTGCTGAACATTATGTTGGCCAAGTCCGCCACCGGGCTGTCCCCATCCCTCCTACCATGACAAGAGCTCCCCGGCACACCGCTTCCGCTCGGCCTCTCCGCTGCCGGTGGGCTCCCGAGCAATGTCATTCCCGTGGTGTGGGTAGCGAAAACGGTACTGGTTCCTGCGGCAGCGGCAGTAGTAGCCGGTAGGTAAGAATAAAAGGTCGACGACGGAGGTGGTCGACCGCTTGTCTCTTGCTGTAGCAATACCACCGGAGTTATGGCCGGGAGCGCCAGCGGCGCCGTTGTGGCTCGGCAGGTGTGGTCGCCAACGTACGTGATTTTGTAGGTCAAGGGATCGTCGTCGAGACGTTGCACGTGTTTCTTGGCTTCGCACCCGTAAAAGCTCTTGTGCGTGCACCTGTAGTAGCTCCTGCCAATGCATCCATGTAAATAAATATGGCATTATGTAATTATAAGAAAATTAAAGATGTGTTCGATGATGAAGTGGGTGGCATGCGTACGTGTATGTATATATATACCTTGGAAATCTTGCTCCGAGGATGTCTTTCTGGCCGTACTTTCTCCAGGTGTGGCCGTCGTCTGGTGGAACATCAAGGCTGCCCATACGAGGGACCGGCGCTTTTACGATCCGCGTCACCCCTACCACTTTGCTGGTCAGTTATCACCACGAACGACAGAGTTAGTAAAGTCTCTGAATTGATCGACTACATTCGTTCTTCGGATGGATTTATACAAGCTACTCCACACAAGAACACGTCGGGATGGAGAATATGTAGGAGCGCACAGCGTGAACACTCGTACCTTCTCTTGGACGATCTCTCTACCGGCGACCCAGTTGTGGGTCTAGAACTGGAACCCTCCAATCTCCAGCTGCTGCCTTCCCCACCTCCCACTTCCGGTTCGTTTGGCTGCCCGGTGACCCACAAGAGCCTCTTTGATCCCACGGCACCCGACATCCTCTCGCCGAGCACATCCACTTGCGGCGCCAACGCAACGGCGCAGCCCTCTTGCGGGTCGAGCGCGGTCTGCAGCCGCTGCGCGGCCGAGGTGAAGCAGGCGGCGATCTCTTCGCAGGAGGTCCGCAAGAGAGCAGGAATTTGGGAAATCGACGGCAGGTCGGTATCCAGTTGTCTGGCCATCGCGCACCCATGGAAGACGTCCGACAAGATTTCGTCCATCGTAGAAGATGTACTAATCGCAACACATTTGCCTAAGCGATGTGATGTGTGCGTGCGCGCGCGCTTGCGCGTATTTATGTATACGCACACACGTCGTTGTCTGGTTTGAACGCGACCGTTTTGTTCCGAGTTTTCTTCTTGGAATCCCATGGCGAATGCGTTTGGGTTTATAGTTCCAGAACATATGGATGGTACGGTTTCGTCTTCACACGACGACCATTATTATATGACGATAGTATGACAAGAATAATATTATGGTTTGTAAAATATTGAGATTTTTTTAAGATAAAATATTGAGATATTAATAGTAAAACATTATTGTATTTCTCTTGTACTTTTTTATTCAGGCGTAATTTAATGACGATGACAGTGTAGCAGTCCACAACAAACTAATGTGTATAAATTCTGCTCATGGCCGCTTAAAAAAAATACAACGAATTTTAAAAGATGTTTGTTTACTGAGAAACAGTAGAAAAATAAAGCTAGGAAAGTTATTTTCTTTTAATCATATTTTAAACGATTTAAATAATATGAAATTTTACTTTTCTATGATTTTTTAATATATAAAAAAAACATGATTTTCTGATCTTCATTTCGAACCCATTTATTGTGAATATACAAAAAATTAATCACCTAACTTACATAAGAGTTAATATCATGATTTTCAATGCCCCTTTGATATTCGACGTTACTTTTTTTCTCTACCGATCGATCTTGGACACATTATGGTAGTCACCTTTCTCTTGTGAACTCTTTTAAACGTTCGTAGTTACATCGATTTAATTGAGATGTACCTAACATTCCGCTCGTCGAGATTTCTAACAACACGAGCTCACACGTTTCTCCTCCCCAATCACATTAAGGTTTTTGCATACAATCATTTAGTCATTCAACCACAAACACTGTAGCTTCAATAACATGAAGACAAAGAAACTAGAAGGTGCCTTAAAAAAATAAAATAAAATAACATAAATTTCAAATACCCGAGAATTCTTATATAAACACAAACACTTAAATTTTTAATTTTTGTTATTTCCCATATATACATAAATGCTTTTATAATTTCGTAAATTCTTATCAAATATTGTCATTTTTATTTTTCATTTAATTTTCAAATTTTCGTCATTTCTTTTCGTATCATTTTAGGGTTTGTTTAACAAAAAAGAGTTGAACATTTTTCATTATGCAGCATTAAATCATTTCAATAATTTACAAAACATAAAATTAGATCTCTAGAGTAAAATATTAATTTTAATTATTTTTTGAATAAAATATTAACAAAAAAATTGTAAATTTTATTACACACCTACCTCATATGAAACACCACATTTCCGCATAGTCGCAGCTTCTATTCCTTCTGCACCTTTGCACCTTCCTTCACTTATGCCACACAACTCCTCACTCATCATCGACCACATCCACCAACGTGTCAACTGCTTCTTCATCCTCTGAACATCCTATGAGTATTTTACTTTAGCAAATACTCTCAACTTCTACACCCCATTTCTGATCAAACTCACTTCCAATAGTTACATTTTTTACTTTACCAATACCCCATTTCCATGGCACCTTTTGCACCTTACCTTATTTCTGTCGATCAACTTCTCACTCGTTGTCGAACACATCCACCAATACATCAACAATTCCAACAGAAGTTCCAACATCTAATGAGCATTTTACTTCAGCAAATACTCTCAACTTCTACACCCCCTTTCCAAGCAAAATCCTAACCGTTAGGTACATTTTTTGCTTCAGCAAAAACCCCTTTCCTTTTCATTTTGCTTCATCAAAACCCTAACCAATAGTTACTTCTTCTTTTTTACAAAACCTATGTATTTCATTCGTTCATTCCCTTTGTGAAAAAAATGGAGTAAGTATTTGACTTTTTATTTCCATGTTTCCATGTTGTTATACCTTCCGTTGTATTCATGTCCACTATGGTTTGAACTGTTGGTATTTAACATTACAAAATAATTGATTGCTATTAGTTATTTTTATCATTTATTATTGTTTTGCTATAAAGTTAGCTCTTCTACTGTAATTGTAGTTTTTAATGGATAATAATAAAGTATCGTGGCTAAAGTGCACCCATAGGAATAAGGGGCTCCCAATGTTAAAAATTGATGTACACTTGAATTTATTGATGCTACATTCCTATATGTGTATCTTAGGTCATTAGAGTCCCTTATAGAAAAGACCAATTGGTTAGAACTTCAATTAGATGAGAAAATTAATTATTTGAAATTATAAAATGGTATAAAAGTGCATATCCATTGATACAACCCATGCATAACGTTGTATATATAGGTAGTGAAGTTGCGTCAAACATGTTGGATGAATATTAGAGAATTTGTTTCGACACTTGTAAAATGATGTCGAACACTTTTAAGAAGTTTTGTTATATTTTACAAGAACATAATCTTTTAATGCATAGCTATTGAGTTAGTGTTGAAAAGTAAGTGAAGATTTTCCTAGAGACCATAAGTCATGACGAGGATATTCATGTACTTAGGCAATTGATATATTCATGTAGAATTGATTTAAATATATCAATTTCGTTTGTATACTTAAGCAAATTTTTCCATTTTGAATCAACAGATATTCATGTATAAACGAGTGGAAATTTCGTTGGTATACTTAGGAAAATTTCACCATTTTGAATCAACGAATATTCTTGTACAAACGAGTGGAAATTTCATTGATATACTTAGGAAAATTTCAACATCTCCTGTTTGAGTGGAATTTCCTATACTACTTCAGCACGCCTCCCTCATTAGACAAAACTGGATGAAATAACATTTACAAGACTGGAAAGCTACATTCATTCATAACATCTAACGATACAACAAATTAAAGGGCAAAATAGTACATCAAATCATGAAGGTTGATCCCCTATCTGCCATTGTTTTATAATCCTCTAGCCACTCATTTTTGTCTTTGTCCTCCTAAATACCTAAAAAGGTATCTCTGTTGTTTGGTTGCCAGAGAATAACCATTGCTTACTTCTACAATGTCAAACATTGGATCACTCCAATGCTACGAAAAGTCTCCTGACATCTTCAATTGAAATTTGCTTGTCCTTCTCTTCAAACCTACTCATAATGTTTACAATTACATCAAATTTTTTCTTATACAACATCTTTCCCTTCTTTTTTTTTCTTTTGTGCGACGATGATGATACTTCTCTAACATAGATATTGGCTTCAAGACTTTTACTTCTCATGTAAAAAGTCCTACTTTGAGCTTCAAACCTACTTCGAACCCGTACTCATTGAAGGAATTCGATAGCCTCCATTTGCTGTTGACCCATCCATTGATATATTCATGTACTTATGCAATTTCCTAGATACAATAGAATTGATATATTTATATCATTTATGAGTTTCTTTAAACTGTAAATTAATTTTAATAAGATAAAATTTACAAGAGTAAATCAAACAATATCCCACTACTCTTGAGAAAACCACTAATTGAGAGCTTATCACAAGACGATTGATTACTAGATTTTGCATTTACCTTGATGATTCTTTTTAATCACATGGCACTCTAATAAGTAAAAGACAGTGATGCACTCCTCCGTAGTTGTGTACAGAGCGTTGACTTCAACAATGAGTGAGATCAGATGGTTTAGGCATGGCATACACAAAAGAGCTATACTTCTTCAATGTGAAAACCTTGCAACAGTACAAATTGCAACGTATTGAGCATATAAACCTCCATTATTATTTTGTCTGTGACAAATTTTTAACAGGAACCATTAATTTATATCATATTCGGTCATCACAATAGACAACGGACATTCTTGCAAAACCATCAAGGGAACCACTTTTCCAATAGTTTATGTCTAAATTGGGTGTCATCAACATTTTAACCCCTAATTTGAGGGGAGTATTAGAGAGGTTTGTGTGATACTTTCAACAAATATTGAGGTTATGTATAAGTAAGTTGGTTAAATATGTTAAAAATAAAATCGTGTAAGTGAAGGGGCATGTTAGTAAATGACCATGTTTCCATTGTAGATGAGGTGAAGAGAGTATGGAGTTAGGTTAATGATGAAGAAGGCTCGACCACCTTGAGTCAACAAACCCACATTACGCTCATACTTAAGGAGCAACCTAGGGCAACATTGGAGGGACGACGTGAAGGAGCATCATCTTGTGATCGTCACTAGGAAGGGACCCTCCTTGCAAGAGAACAGATCTCTCTTGTTTTCAAGTATGGCATTATAACATTAAGGGCTCATTTGTACATCTGAAAATCAAAGAAAAGGAAATTTGGAAAAGGAAAAGGTAAAGAAAAGTAAAATTTATGAAAAAAGAAATTAGAATGTTCATTTGTGCATCCAATGAAAAATCTAAAAAAATTATATTTTTACTTTACCTGTTTATGCATGTATGAGAAATTAAAGAAAATTTTCATATAAATTTCACTCACATAGTTAATAGCTTAAAAAAATAAGTTCATATATTTAAAATTAAATATTCAATTGTTCGACTGACATGTCCTTTATGTAAATTAAACAAAGTTGACATATACATTTATTACAAAAATGTATAAATTTTTCCCATCCTACATTATTGTTGCAATGTCTTCTTGCATTTTATCAACTAGAATCAGAATATCAATATTTTCCGCCAATTTTCATGTATGTTCATGATAATTTCAAAGTTGAAAATTGGAATAAACCTTTCATGCCTTTATTTCCAAAAAAAATTTAACTAGAATCTCAAAGTTGAAAATCAAAACAAACCTCTCATGCCATTTTTGTAGTTTGGGACACAAGACAAAGTCATTTGTAACAACTTGAGGAGCGATTGCAGTGAAGAAGTAGTTGCAATGAAGAAGTAGTTGCAATGGAGGAGCGGCTATGGTAAAAGAGCATATGTGGTGAATGTGCGACCACAAGTTGCAAGTTTAACCCTAATTTTTTTAGAAGGGGTGAAATTTTCAAAGGGAAGATGATGTAAAACTAGCTATACTACAAGACTACCAAGGGACAAGCTGCACGAAAATGTCGTCAAAATAAAAGGAGATGAATGCGGCAAAAGTTTAATCACCTTTTAAAAGTCAACGAAACAAAGCATTCTCTTTAATATTTACATTTATGGTTAGTAGTTATCGTGTTTTTAAATAAGGATAGTTTTGTAGTTATGAGGTCATGAATTGTCATCGATCAATCAAATCTCCAGAGTTTGTATCTTCTCTTATCAATAACCTTTCTCATTTTCTTCCCCTCTTACTTTCTTTCCTCATCGATATTTCTCAATAACCTTAAATCATGCCATTAACCAGCACAAATAGTGTTTTTTTGTGCCACGGGCTATCCCTGGGCTGACCCATTGGTGGTGTGGACCGTGTCGGCACAAAAATCGTGTTATGTCGGGCCGATATAGCACGATTGACAACTCTAACCTAAAAATTTTAGCTGGAAATATTGATTTTTTTTTGAAAGCAAACATGTATGAAACTAGTTGTTGTTTGTGATGTAAGCGATGACACGTGTATGAGATTATATTTGAAACCAAAACTACGTGGGTGTTTGTCTAGCCTAGAATTAGGTAAAAAGGAAATGAAATGACATTTCCTAAATAATGTTGTTTGTGTAATTTAGAAATCAAATCCTTCGAATCCCGCACAGTGGGTAGAAATGAAACCCTCCAAGCTGTGCCCTGATTTCTGTAGAAATTAGTTCGACGCATCCCCTCACCTACGTACCCATTTTGTCGATCTCCCGATGTGTCACCAATCTCCCCTCTCCAAGAACCGGCACTATAGCTCTCGCCCCTATGCCGTCAAGCACGCCTCTTGCACGAACCCTCGCAACCGATCTCCCCTCTCTGCGAAGTCACGCGGTCAATTTCCCGTCTCCACGAACCTATGCCATCGCTCTCGCCTGTTCGTAGTCCCCCACATGATGTTCCGCATCCTCTTCTCTACTCTCGTTATTTCATTGGAAAATACAGGCAAGACCAAATTTTTCTGTTAGACCCAAGATTTGTTTGGGATTTTTAGTGCAATGTACCTCTGGATTGTGCACATACTTTCAAATTTCATTGAAGTAGTTGCATTTTCACAAACATCATTCTTTCGCCAACATCAAATTTACTAGTTGGCAACATTTTTGGGTTTTTTCAGTGTGCTTTCTTCTTCAGTGAGTAGCACCATGTTTAAACTCCAAGTTTGATTTTCTCCTTCAAAACAAGTCATCACCCAAAAATTCTTTTGCTTGTTGAGGATGCATATAATATTACATTGAAGAAAGAAATATATTACTTCGTGCCATGTAAACTTGTAGAGGCTTGAGACGGTAAATAACCAATTTCCTTAGAAACAATGACTCAGCTTTGGGTGGTGCATATAACATTCCTTTGCTTGTTGAGGATGCATATAATATTGTCATATCTTATTATGCATTTGAAAGTTAAAATTACTTGTCCACATAATTGCTATATACATTGATATTTGTCCAAATAAAATTTTTTTATATTTGCATTTCTCCTATCTTATTTTTTGGTTGACATCAATTGAAAAAAAGAAAACCAGTAGAAAGGGTTATTTCAGTTGGAGTGTAAAACAAGAGAAGATCATTTTAGAGTTAATATGTAAGACAATAAAAAAAGAGAAATGGGAAAACACCCAATGGCAAGATTAAATTTGAAACATGGGTTGAAGTGATCAAGTTGTACAACGAAAAAAGTGGACTAAACATTCAATATATATATATATATAATAGAATGAAAAAATGGAGAATAATGTATAAGGTGTATACCAAAATAGGTCATCAAAGTGGATTTGAATGGGACGTTGTGTGTAGTCATGCAAAAGTCCCTCAAGAAGTATGGAATTCATTTGTTGAGGTTAGAAATAGTTTTGTTTTAAACTTTCTTGTATAACACATATGATTAAAGTATTGATTATACTTTTGTTTTTGTAGCAACATCTTGAGTGTGCACCTTATACTGGAAAGTCATGTTTAATATATGATCATCTTTAGAAAATTTTTGAAAGCAACACAGCTACTGGATTTAGTAGTGCACATGTGGGTGACTTTCAATGTTGTGTAAATTTATACGATGATCATGTAAACACATACAATTCATGTAGTTAAATGTAGGTGAAGTCTAGTTAATTGCTGCTGATGGGAAGGATGATCATGGATGGGAAGGATTTGCTGCTGATGCATGGATTTTGCAAAATGCAACAAGTCGACCAAATAGTCTAAAAGTTCCTTCAGGTACGAAATACATGACGTAGTTAAATGTATATGAAGTTTAGTTAATTGTAGCTATTTTTATTTTATTTTTTTGCAGGAAAATTTTATTTAGTTGATGCAGGATATCCAAATCGACCAGAATTTATTTACCCATTTTGTGGAGTTGATATCATTTGAGTGAATATGATGCAAATCGTCTTCCTTCGAATGCAGTTGAAATTTTTAATTATAGACATTCACAATTACGATCAGTAATTGAGTGAACTTTTAGCGTACTAAAGCATAGATTTGCTATATTGCAGGGTTACATATCATTCCCCTTTGAAACCCAAGTAAAAATTGTCCTAGCATGTTATTTAGTACATAACTTTATTCGTAAAGCTAATCAAACAGATTTATTTGAAGATCTTGAAGATGATGTTGATGACATAGGAAGTAATGTTGATCTAGTTGGACATGATGTTAATAAGCTTAAAGGTTATGATATTGAATCAAGTTAAGCTATGAGGAAGGACATTGCAGATAAAGTGCATGAAGAGATAATGACAATAATGTGGGTAAATAGAAATATGTGATCTTCATTTGTAAAAAGACTTGTTTATTATTTTAGACATTATTCCTTTAAAATTCATATTTTAGACATTATTGCAGAAAGACTTGTACATTATTT
>JAMKPZ010003888.1:0-26135 GCA_024699675.1 Amphibolis antarctica | reverse complement strand
AATTTGATGAAACATGTGATACTTTTGAAATGCCGTATAAAAAATTCTCTTTAAATGTTCAACATAGGTGGAATTCATTATATTTAATGTTAGAAAGTATATTACCATATGAAATTCCAATAATGTCTTTGTATAATCGTCATCGTTGTGATGATTATCAAAAATAATTAACTGAGAATGATTTTAAAATTGTAAAATGTTTTGTTAAATTTTTAAAACCTTTTTATGGTGCAATGGTTAGATTATCAGGAATTTATTATTCTACATCTGTCTATGCATTGCATCATTTATATGATATTTCACGAGTTTTTAATAAACATGAGGCATATTCATTTTTCGAACCAATAGTAAATAACATGAAACAATTTTTTTAAAAATATTGAAATGAAATCCCTACATCATATATTTTGAGTGCATGCTTAGATCCCTGGTGTAAAATAAGATATGCTAGTAAATTAATGAGGGGAATACAAATGAGTTTAGGTGTAGATTTAAGATTAAATGTTAGTACAATAGAAGAACAATTAAATCAAATGTTTGATTTATACACACAAAATATAGATTAAGAATAGAACATTCTCTTCCACCAATGTCCACAATACCAGAATCAAATGTTGGACCATTTTTGGATTCTTGGGCATTTTTACAAGATCCAAGATTTGATAAAAATATTCCAACATCATCATCATATAATTATAATCATATACTATCTAGACAAGAATTAATTACTTTTAATACAATAAATCACCAATCATTATTATTTACTCAACATTCTAACTTAAATATGTTTAATGTTTTAGATTGGTGGAGGCAACAATAATTGATTTTTCCAATATTATCAATAATGGCAAAGGATTTATTAACAATTATAGTGAGTTCAGTAGCTTGTGAATAGGTTTTCAGTATGAGTGGCAACGTGCTTGATGACCAAAGATGCAAGCTTAAAGAAGATATAATAGAAGCATTAATGTGTGTAAAAGACTGGGAGCTTGCTGCACTCCGTGAACAAGATCAAGTTGAAGAATTTACTGAGCAACTTACAAACTTAAATATTTCATAATTAAAACATTTTTATTTTTATTTTTTATTTTGTAATTTTTTTTTAAATGTAATTTAATTTTGTTGTAAAATTTGTTTAAATGTAATTGTAAATTTGTAATAATGTAAATATAAAATATGTAATTCATTAATAAATAAAAATTTAATTTAATTATATGCATTGTTGTCTGATTGTCTTATTTATTAAGTTGTTGAATGTTTTCATGTTGATTGTTGAATTAAATTTAAATGTTAATGGTTTAACGGTTGTATGTGCGGGCAGGCGAGCTGGGGAACCGTGCCTAGGTCGATAGCCGGGTCATTGGGTTGGTCATTGGGTCATTGAGCTAACAGCTGGCTCGTAGTGCCAGGTCTTGCCGTCCTGGGAAGAAGAGCTGAAGACTATTCGGCGAAGAGAGAAGTGGTCAAGTCGGCTGTCGGAGGCGGCAAGGCCTGAGGGGGAAGGGTGGAAGGCCGTGCAGGCCGAAGGGGGGTCAACCGTGAATGGGGCGTGTGGCCGGCAAGGGAGATGGGCCGCCAGGTCTTCGATCGGCTGCTGGGTCATTGGGTCGGTCGCCAGGTCATAGCGTTGGGTCCTAGGAAGAATTGTGTTGATCAAAATCATATTATTGACTAACACAAATAGTATTTTTTTATGCTACAGATCGTGTCTAAATTGACTCATTGATAATATGAGTCATGCTATACCAATATAAAATTTGTATCATCACGATACGACACAACTGACAAGTCTAAATGAAACTGCTTCAATCATGAAACTGCTCGGGCAGAACTGTTCAATCATGAAACTGCTTGTAGTGTGAATAATAAAACTCATTTTTTTATAATAGTTCAGGGATTGGTTAATAGTGTGAGCACCATCAAGGCATCAACAAGGAAAAGGGTAAAAGCGTCTGGTTGAAGATAAAAGGGTTCGGGTTTGAGATTCGACGAGCACTGTCTGGGGCGGAGGGACGACGGACGGCACACGGTGACGGCGGACGATGAATGTGCACTGTCTGGGACGGCCGGCGTGTCGAGGGGTGGAGGGACGACGGACGGCACATGGTGACGACAGACGATGAATGTGCACTGTCTGGGACGACCGGCATGTCGAGGAGTGGAGGGAGGACGGATGGCGCACAACGACGACGCACGGCGAATGCGTGAGATCACAATGGGCAGGCGTGCCGAGGTGCGGAGTGCCGATGAACGGCGGACGGTGATGGCGGAAGGCGAAGGCACGAGATCACAACAGGCGGGCAACACACCAGCGAGGCGAAGACGACGGCAGAAGATCTTCTGAAGAGGTGGGCGACGCAAATAGGGCAACGGTGGGTGGTTAGGGCGCGCGATACTTCAAAAATTTAATGAAAATGTAGTGACGGATTTTTTATCTTAAATAGTGATGAATGTTTTATTACATGTCATTAAAATTGTATTTTCTTGTAATGATATTTTAGATTTAATATGGGTTTCAATGTGAATTAGAATTTGAGATTAAGATTATATTAACATTGATTTGTATATTTAAACTTTCACGCTTAATTTTAAAGATGTAAATTTATGTACATCTTCATAAAGAGATATTTAATTTAATCTAAAAACTTTATATCTTTAGTTATAAGATATGTATACTTTATAATATTTGATATATTTTGTTTAGATTTACACATTTAATATTGAAATGTGTTAATTTTGATATGAACATTTTCATTGAAATGTATTATACATTTTTAACTTGGATATTTCAAATGTATTAAGTTTAAATTTTTATTTTTATATTACCTTGTTTTATATTTAATATTCAAGTATATCTGAATCATTTGAATATTTATGGTATTAGTATAGATTATTTGGATCTAAACTTGATTGTATATATACAATATTGATGAGTTTTAGTTATAAGTATAATTTATAGTTTTGCATATATGTAGATGATATACATATACACATATATATATATAAATATAAATGTATCATGTATTGTATATAGTTTATCATACGGATGTATATATATATTTATGTATACATATATGATGTAAATTTAAAATATCATGTATATGTATATGTATTTCAATTTAGATATTTTATATTTTAATATCTAAATCATTTGTATATTTATGCTATTAGTTTAGATTATTTTGATCTAAACTTGATTTACTTCGTATGTATTTTTATATATATGTGTGTCTGTAATTTTATACGTGGATGAGTAATATTTATATGGTTTGAATATGAGTGTATTCACATGAATATGTATATAATATATGTATATCAATCATTTTTCTAAATCATGTGCATATATATGATTTTGATCATATTTGTATATATATATAAGGAAAAATGATTATATAGACGCTTACAGAAGTCGATTCTATAGGTGGCTGTGGGATCAATATTTAACGACGGTTGGATCAAGAGAGTGTGTGCCAGAGTGTTTGGAAAAAAAGTCCCCCTGATGACATCCACGTAAAAGCAGTCATTTTATTTTAACACAAAAAAATTTCAAAAAAGTCACCTGCGATTTGCGATTCCTTTTCGTCACCTACGATTTACGATTTTTTTTCCCCAATCAAAGTCACCTATGATTCCTCATCTCCCCATCACAAAAAGTCACATGTTCTTAACATATTGGCCGAAATACCATTGGTCATGTCCCAGAGATGTGCACTGATGTCAACTTCAAAGTTGATTACAATAAATGTATATATGATGCAAGGACTCCTAAAGAGTTTGAAAATAAGTGAGAATTATTGACAGTTAAATATCTAATACTGCATGGTAACTCTTGGCTGAATTACATGTATACCATCCGAGAGTATTAGATTCCATGCTATATGAAAGATATATTTATCTCAGGCATGACTACAAGTCAAAGGTCTGAGAGCGTAAATGCATTTTTTGATGGGTAAGTGCATTCTCATACTCCCATTTCAAAATTTATTTTCCAATATAATAGAGTATTGAAAGCAAGACATCAATCTGAAGAACATGAAGACTTAATTATTTTCACAACAAAGTTGACACTTTTGTTCTCTACCTTAATTGAAATTCAGGTTGCTGCAAGTTATACAATGAAGATTTTTTATGTATTCCAAGATGAAATAAGAAAATGATTGACGTATCTTAATAAAAAAAAATAAAGTAGGTGTGCAATATTGTTTTAAAGTTTGGAATCCAATGATGTCAAGCAAACCTAAAATAGTCAGTTTGAATATAGTGACCAATTATAACATATGTTGTTTATGCAAAAAATTTGAAAATGAAGGTCTTATTTGTTATCATATCTTTTCGGTATTATGGAAAAAAACAAATCACCCACATACCAAGCAAATATATATTGCATAGATGAACCATTCACTGCAGATACCATAGTAGCACTATTGGTAGACCACTAGATCATGTTGACGGGTATGTTTATTATATTCATCAAAGAATTTTATTTCCACAATTGATGCTGATGAAACATCCTTTTGTATTTGTCACAGGTTTACTCCTCTCATGAGATGGGACTTACAATCTAGTGCATTCAAACTAGTGGACGTTACTTGCACTTCAACAAAACAGTACACACTAGTAAAATCAACTTTTGATGATTTGTTAAAGAGAACTGCTGGATTAAGTGTGCAATGTACTCAAGATGATTAAAGTGGAAATAACCCCACCACAGTTGATTTACCAACTAATTTTGTGGTGAATGATTCATGTACATCAAGAAAAACCAAAGAAAGACTTGCCCATTCTCAACGGCTAAAAATTTCCATTAAAGAAATTAACACCCAAAAGAAGAAAAGGATATGTCATGGGTGTAGGGAATTAGGTCATTACATAACTACTTGCCTCAATGTAGGTACTCGTCAATAAAACAGGGAAGATGATATCTAAAGAGGAGTATGACACAAGAAAGCTTACATTACAAATAAACTAATGTAATTGTTTTAGTGAGATATATGTCGATATAACTGTTTTAGTCAAATAAACTAATGTAATATATTGAAATATTGAAATTCCTTCAGGTCAAGACTTGTGTTGGGTGACATATATCTTTTTAACATATATGTTTAGTTTTGTAGTCATAAAAAATGTGGAGATTGTTAAGAATAATGTTCTCTAATTAATTATCCTTACTATTTTAATGAAGAATTTATTGTTAATGTTCTATAACAAAACTTATTTTTATCATTTAAGTATGTTTAGTGCACACAGATTCACATAAAGTTTCAAGAATAACCCAACTATCGTTGTAGAAAATTGTGAAGTGGTTTTCCAACATTAAAATAAGGTGGAAGTACTGTAAAAATAAAGTAGTGATGGACGGAAGTACCGTTTACAGACCCGTCTATAAATGGTAGTTCCGTGACTTTACCTTACAATTAGAGAATCAGCATTTTATGTTAAACAATCGGACGATTGTATTAAAAGACAGATATTTTAATATTAGCATGTGACTTTAACTTAGAAAGTGACGTGTTAATGTTAAAAGGCTGGTCTTTTAAAACAATCATCCAAGCTTTTAACACAAAATGTCGATTCTCTCACCACGTGTGAACTTAAATAATATTTCCAGTTATATTTAAGTAATAAGTAAATAGATAATTAGCATATATAATTACGACTTTTAAATTACCATCACATCATGTTTAAACATTAATTAAGCATTCATCATCAAAACATAATAGTCTCAGAGACATACCCTTAAAACGCCTAACTACTATTCACACATCACGTGTACTTTAGAACACACACACTTAACTTACAAAATCCTGTGTGAATGTTAAAACGCCGGTCTTTTATTACAATCGTCCAATCTTTTAACACAAAACACCGATTCTTTCGTCACGTGAATTACACGTGACAACTTCAGTTAAGGAGTAAGGTAGTATTGAATAGCAAATATCTTTATGGTACGATCCAATTCTAAAAATTTGACAACTTTAACCCCCAATGTCTAAGCATATATAAAGCTTAAATTCGTAATGCCTTGTGCCTTAGTCTTCCCGAGCAAGAGCAACTGCGTGGTGCATCACTTGGAGGAGAAGATTCACTGACAGTAATGTAACAATGGCACACGAGAAGAAGACCATTCAAGTTCCACCGCTACTCCCACGTACATGACATGTTAAAATTGACAAGGTCGACAAAGAGATAGAGCTATTGAAGTGGAGGTATGACTTCTCTTCTGAAGTCTTTGAAATTGTTGTTGAGGAGGTGAAAAATGCAAAAACAGAGAACTTGCGACTACGATTTCGATCGCAAGGAGAAAAACTACACAATATTAGGTGTACTAAGCGAAATGTGTTAAAATCATTTGGTGATTCCATGACACCACTCAGTACATTTGGAATAGGAGAGTGTTCTAGAGCTGCTGAAAGGAGACATAAGAAGCCTACTCCAAAGTCTAAGAACACTAAACCCATTCGTCCACAACTGTCAACTTCAGAACAGTTGACCTCTAAAAGTAGGGTGGAGGAAACTGCAGAATATCAAATTTCAGTTGTAATGGAAGAGCATTACAATCCTCCAACAATCTCAACTGAATAAGGCATAGAAGAATCTCTTGATTTCCAAGCTACAGAGGGAGAGTGTTCTAGAGCTGCTGAAAGGAGACATAAGAAGCCTACTCCAAAGTCTAAGAACACTAAACCCATTCGTCCACAACCGTTAACTTCAAAACGGTTGACCTCTAAAAGTAGGGTGGAGGAAACTGCAGAACATCAAATTTCAGTTGTAATGGAAGAGCATTACAATCCTCCAACAATCTCAACTGAACATGGCATACAAGAATCTCTTGATTTCCAAGGTAAAGAGGAGTATGTAAATCAGCAACAAGAGAGACTTCAAAAGTGCAGAATGAAGATAAGTTGAGATTTGTTATATCTCAATCATAGACAAAGAATGTTAAAAATTTGCCAAGCACTTCTCATTCATTTCTTGAGGAATGTATGTCAGTACAAAATCTATATTTTAGAAATCAGGAATGTGTGGACAATTATAACAAATTTTTGAATTATGAGATACTATACGAAAAACCAATAAATTTCAAAGATTTATAAAAGATTAAAGATCTTTTACACTTTCAAGGTCTGCTTGATATTATACCAACAAACTGTAAGTTAGATGTATTCAGAGAAGTAATTGCTACATTCTATGTTAACTTGCATGTTGAGAAGGGTAGATTATTTACCAACATAGATAAGATCATTTTTGAAATCATTCCTCAGTTGGTATATGATACTCTTAGATTGACAAATGAGAGTGTACAATTAGGTAGAACATCTTTGAACTTGCTAGATTGGAATATCAATTCGACAGCAAGAACCCCTCATTCACATGGTAGTTTACAGTATCTTGAACATCTTAATGGAAAAGTTAAATTTATAGCAAAAATTCTACAAACACAGATTTTTCAGAAGAAAGTGCATGGTGAACATATCAAGAGAATTTGTATATATGCTACATATGCTGTGATGCAAACAATAAAACTAAACTGGTGCATACTATTTTTGGATTCCATACAGCACAAACATTCAAAATTATTTTATCAAATCAGTCTTGTGAAGTTGATATTAAGCACAGGATATGTTGTCAGTCAATGGCCTAGAAAATCCTTCAAGACAAGATCTTTTACAATGGTGGAATATAAGAAATTCATTTCTAATGCACCAGTTACAAACATACAACAACAATCAACAAGTGAACAAGCACATACTTCAATCAGACAAGATTTGTTATCTCCTGCAGAGGTTGCCTATATTACACAATTAGGAAAACAAATTGGTCGAAGTACATACCTATATTACACAATTAAAAAGTCATGTGTTAATGTTAAAATTCTGGTCTTTTAATAAAATCGTTCAATCTTTTAACATAAACCGCTGATTCTCTCATCACATGTGAACATAAAATTTCACATGACATTCTACCGTGATTTTTCACACGTGATCAGAGAATCGACGTTTTGTGTTAAAAGACCAGACAATTGTATTAAAAGACCGGCGATTTAACATTAACACGTCCATTTCTAAGTTGGGCGCGTAAAGTTAACGTCTTTACTTTACGATTTCGCGTAAAGTAAAGTCTTCTTTTTCAAGTCTCTTTTAAATATATGACATAAATCACTTATTTGAAAATCGTAAATACCTTATTTTACTTAAATATATGACATAATATTTAATGAAAATTTCTTTTAAATCAATATTCACTAATTAAAAATCAAAACCACCTAAGTATTTCGATTGATGGTACTTCCACCTAATTGTAAGGTATATCTACGGAATTACCGTTGATAGATGCGTCACTTCTTTATTTTAACGGTACTTCCGTAAAATCCTTGAGAAATGCAGACGTTAAATACTTCCCTTAGAATAGTACATATTGTAATTGAAATTAAATACAACGACACGTAGAAAATAATCGATCAAAAAAAAACATCATATTAATTGAAATTTAAAAATTGAAAATGAAAAAAATAGATAATTACAATATTAAATTAATTTTGTGATCATTAAAAAGGTGAGATTGTTGAGTATTTTGTAGGATGAATGTTTAATTAAAGTAATCATTATTTGATGGTAATTTAAAATTCTTAATTATATTTACTAATTATCTATTTACTTATTACTTAATCATAACTAAAAATATTATTTAAGTTAATACTAAATTATTTAACACTTTACCAGGTTAAGTATTTTTAAATATTTAATTAAAATATTTTTTAATTAAAATCGAATTATTTTAAAAAAATTCACAAACTTCTTTCAAATTTAATCACCATATTCATAATTAATAATTAATTAATTAATACACAAATTCAAAATATACGCATGTAAGTGAATTTTTAAAATTAAGGGGGAAAGTGTGCACATGTCTTTTTTTTGGTGAAGAGAGAAAATATTTTTAAATTTCACCTACAAGAAAGTGTAAGTTTTAAATTACGTAATTTTAATGTAGGCTTACAGAACTGACTTCTATAGGTGCCTACAAAATCTATGCCCTCATGTATCTATGTATCTGTCTTTTTTTAATGATTATAATATTGTATATATCATTTGCAACTTGCGTATATTATGTATATTATTATTTTTATATATCGTATATGCATGCTAATATAGTTGTATATTTTATAACTTTATATGTATACGTTTATCACATTTATTTTGTTACTTCATCATTTTATTATAATTCATTATTCTATTATTATTAAATTCTCTTTTTCGACAAAAGTCACTTTTCACCGCCTCCTCCGTCACCTTGCCTGCGCAGCATCATTCCACGTCTCTTCAACTTCCAAGCATGGGCGAAGTAAACCGGTGGCGATTCGTGACGAGCGAGGGAGTAAAAGCGACGGCGAGAGCGAAGCACGCGCAACGCATGCAACCAGATCCGGCGAGGAGCGACTCACGCGAGCGACTCGGGCGGTTTTGGCAAGAACTTGCAAGCGACAACAGGATTCATGGATGGGCGAGCGGCGACGATTGTGTTTTCCTTTTTTTTCTATGATTTTTGGTTCCGTTTTCATCAGATCTAAGGATTTACTTCTCGATCCAGCATATTCTCTTAGATTTAGAGTTTACATTGTGTTTCCCTTTATTTATATGTTGCTTTCATGGTGATTTATGGTTCGATCTCCTCTTCTGTATTTTTGTTTTGTTTCTCTTTTCTTTTTGCATACCGATCTAATATTTTGCCTTCTTTTTCCCTTTTGTAGGTCGGAAACTTCATCCTCTATACTCGTCGGAGTTCAAACGGCGAGCAGCGGAGGAGACCGGCGGCAATGCGGAGAGACGCGAGCTTCCAGGAGTTTGAAGACGATGTGTCCGTGGACGGCTGTGATGACGATCCGGAGCAATATTTGATCGGATGGTGATGCATCGACCTCCCAAATAGGTCAAATTTATTATTATTTTTTTCTCTCCCTCACTTGGGCCAGATCGGCCCAATTTGTTGGGATCAGCAGACGACTCCTTTTGTTAGGAAAATAATCATCGTCAATACATGTCCAAGACTTATATGTTGTGTTTGTTAATAAGGTCGGGTAAGATATTCATTATATGTAGTTGGTTGTGCATAGTAATTAAAAAAATAGGATAATGTATCAGTTTTTTTTATTATAACAATTAAATATAAAATTTTGATAATACATTTACCCTTTTTTTTCAAAAAATGTGTCTTCATATTGCCTTAGCCTTATCGTCACCAGTTTGCCCCTCTTGTTGCACCTGATCTGCCTCTCCTCCTGTGTGTGCATCCTCTTGTGGTTGGTCAAGCGAAAAATTGGTGGTCGCAGGCGGTAACTAGCTTATGGGAGGTGGCAATCGACTTACTTGTTGGATAGGATGTTGGAGAAAGGTAGATAAAATAATTAATTCACAGTAAAAATCGTGATTTATGTTTAAGTGTAAAATTCGAAAATTAAGATGTTTACCTACGAATTTAGGTGAGGGTAAACTAGATTACCCTCGAGCTTGTGTCAGTAGTCGCAAGTGACAATCAGTTCATGGGAGGCGACAGTTAACCTGCTGGCTATGTAGAATGTTGTGGAGAAGCAGATAAAATGAATAATTCACAGAAAAAATTATGATTTATGTCTTAGTGTAGAGTTTGAGGGTTAAGATATTTACCTATAAACTTAGGTGAGGGTAAACTGGATTACTCTCGAGCCTGTGCCGATAGTCGCAGGTGACTGCCAGCTTATGGGAGGCAGCAACCAATTTGTTGACCAGTACACGTTTCCAACTGCCGATTTTCCGACTCTCCCCTCAGTGATAATTTTTCGATATATTTTTGAAAATGTTATTAAAAATAATATTAAGGGTAAATTTGGAAATTATTAAACCATAATTGATGAATGTATTTTATCAATTATTTGTCATCGAAAATCGTGCAAAAACTAAAAATCTCTCGTAACCTATCCCATCACACTACACCCCGTTAACAAACACAACCTTAAAATCAGCATCTTTTGTAAGGTATTAATGTTTTTGAAATTAGTAAAAAATAATAAAATTTTTGATAATTATCTTTTAATATTTTATATAATTTTAAATTAATTCTAAAAACATAAACAACTTCGAAGATACAACAGCAGTATAATTAAACCCACGCAACTGAAATCAAAAGATAAAACTCCTGTACCTTTCTAACTGAAGCTGCAGCTCAAGACATGTTGCCTCCAACTCTTCACAACAGTGGCTTTTATCTTCTAGTGCCACTTGAAGGTATGAATTTTTTTTACGAGACTCATCCAATTCTCGTATGGCAGCTGAAAGTTGGGCATGGAGATCTTCGTTGATAAGTCTCTGCTTTTCTTTTAGATCCTCAGTGTTTGACTCTCTGATGACTTCTAGCTCCATTTGCAGTAGAGAAACCACTTTCTCTAGTTCATCTGCCTGAAAAATCAAGTTTCTGTTTTCCATAGTTGTTGTTTCAAGTCTCTTTTCCAGATCACTTCTCTGTGCCTCCATGTGTGGTACAGAACTCGTCAATCTCTGGTTTTCATCTTTCATCTTGTCACCATGAATTTCTATTTCATTCATCACTGGAAGCTCATCAGGAGCGGGAGGTTCAGACACATTTCCGCCCACCATCAGCTTGGGCTCTTCAGTCGATAAAAACTTTTGTTTAGCCTCTGTGGATCCCTCCCTCTAATTTCACATTTGCCATGCATTTCAATACTGCCTCGTTTCTTCTCGTCTGCATCTTCCGCTTTCATGCTTGAAATGCTTGCGAAGGAAAGATACTTGTCGACAATCCAAGCAATTGTTGATCCAAGTTCTTGGAAGAAAGCTTTTGGTCGGGATCTTCCGTGCAACAAATCGTTACAAACTTGAACAAAAGTTTGCAAGACCCCGGTAGCCTCAAGGTCTATAAATATGGAACACCTATCACGGTGATTGTTGTTTTTGTTATGCTCCTCAGTGTGTACCATTTCTCTGAACAATCTTTGCTTGATCTTATCGATGAGTTTGGCAAGTCTGCATAATGATCCTTCGATGGTTTCTGGGAGCTGTGGATCTTTCATCACATCTTGTAACGATTCTGTGCAATAGTTATCTCCGTAAGAAGTTGGAAAACATGGAGAGATGCAGCCGACAGAGTACCCCATTTCTGTCAAGCCAGCTCTTGCTTCTTCAAGGATGAGATCCACATGTTCTTGTGTAATGTGATGTTTTTGCAAGACAATCCTCAAAATTTTTGCAGAGGCAACTGATTTAGGAGAGGTGGCAGTCGATTTGCTTGTTAGATAGGATGTTTGAGAGAGGTAGATAAAATGATTAATTTATAGATAAAATTATGATTTATGTCTAAGTATAGAGTTCGAGAATTAAAACATTTACCTACGAACTTAGGCAAAGGTAAATTAGATTACCCTCGAGCTTGTGTCGCTAGTCGCAAGTGACAATTAGTTTATGGGAGGTGACAGTCAACCTGCTGGCTATGTAAAATATTGTGGACAAGCAGATAAAATAATTAATTCACACAAAAAATTGTAATTTATGTCTAAGTATAGAGTCTGAGAGTTAAAATATTTACCCATGAACTTAGGCAAGGGTAAACTAGATTACCCTTGAGCCTATGCTGATAGTCGCAGGTGGTTGTCGGCTTGTGGGAGGTAGCAGCCAACTTGTTGACCGGTACACTTCCTAGCTATCGATTTTCTGACTCTCTCCTGGGTAATAATTTTTCAATATATTTTTGAAAATGTTATTAAAAATAATATTGAAGGTAAATTTGAAAATTATTGAACCATAATTGATAACATATTTTATCTATTATTCGTCATCAAAAATCGTGTAAAAATTAAAAATCTCTCGTAACCTATCTCACTACACTACAACGCGTTAAAAAACAACCTTAAAATCATCATCTTTTGAATTGTGTAATTACTTTTTTGAGATGTTGAAAAGAAACTATCCTACTTTTCTTCTTACAAGTGACGACCTGTTAAGTTTAATAATCTGTTAGATAATAAAAAAATCATGAGGTTTTCATTTTAAATTAAAAAATCATTTACTTAAAATAACTTTATTTCTATTTATTATTTATTATTTTCGTAATAAGACAATTTTCTTCCCAGCATGTTGTCATATTTGTGAATTTCTCGTTAGATTAACATTTTAAGTACAGTACGATGGATTAACTATGATATCATGTATTTTGATTTTATCTTATTAAAATTAATTATATAGTAAAAAAAAAATTTACAAAGATCTTAATTCCATTCATCATTTTCAATCTAGAACTATTTTTCTTAACGAGATCAAGAGATAAGCTTTAAGATTTAACTTCATTCACATTTCTATATATGAGGTTCACACTAATTTATTTTAAAAAAAAAAAATTTGAAAATCGAGATTTAAGATATTCGTCACGTTCACGAATATTAAAACTTTTGGAAGAAAAAAAAACAAAATTTGATCAATTCGACCAACAAAATTGACCGGCGACTTTGAACTGGCTGTGTGGTAATTATTTTAAGAATGAAATGTCATCGTACATGTGGGGTCAAAGCTGACCATGCAACTTCTTTCTTCCCTTTCTGGCTGCATACGCTGCCGACCGTCTTGTCCGCTTGGGGGTTCAAAGCATCTTCTTCTTCGTGCTCTGGGCGTTCATGACAGAAGCCCTCATGTCGTTCAGAGCATCCTCGAGGCACTTCCCCAGCACCTCCGGACTCTGAACTATGTCCTTCGCCACCTGCAGTTGCAGGTCCACCTTGTCCATGTAGCTAATCATGTGCATCGTCAACGCCTGCCACGCAACAACACACCGTACGATGAAGCTACTACCCACTCGTCGCTCGCATTTCACAACAACGATCGTATACCTTCATTCAACCAATGATCTGCGTGGAGAGAGGGAGAGGACAGGAGGAGGTATGATACCTGAGGCAAACCGCTTGAAGTGGTCCTGATGTGAGTTATTGGGTTCCTCGCGAACATCACTTCGTCCGAAGGCCCCATCAAATTTGAAATCGTAAACGTCGTGTTCGCAATGATCTTGTAGTTAAGCAGTGTAGCGACCTGTTGAGAAGCAAGCACATAATAAATAATCGTTTACTTTAAAAAAAAGCAAGGCATGTAGAGTTAAGGTTACCGCCGGTCCGAGGAGCGACATGGTGAGAGCACCGGATTTGTAGGAAAACAGGGCCTCCAGCGAAAGCTTCTTCTTGTCGGTCGTCTGCTTGGCTGTTCTAACGTATGCGAGGGGATCGCGGTGGTGCATGCCTCTCGTCCACAGGCGCAGTGGGAGCAGGATGAACCCAAAGTTGTTTCCCCATCTTGTTCTGGTGTCTTTCTTGAGCATGGTGGTAAGCTCCTGCAGCCCCGGTATGGGTCTTGTGTTGACCATCGCCAGTCCCGTCACACGAACCGGCCTCCGCGGGTCTGCATGTTCTTGTGGTCAAACATGTGCAAGTGTGTAAATCCATCCATGGGAGCCGATGAAACTCACAGGTTGGTGCCGTCAGCTCCAGGTACTTCTCCAGAGCAAGGGCGATCACCCCAATGATGACATCGTTGATCGTCTGCGGTAACCAGAGCAGTCGAAGGCGATATGAGAATTGAATCACCATGAATTGTATGCTCGCAGCTAATGAAATAAACATCACAGAGTTCGATTTCGGCAAGTTATGAACTATAATTGATGGAAGTAACGATTTAGGGGGATCATTCAAATGAGGGTAGCGGAGCAGTAGTAATCCGCCACAGATGCAATCAAAAAATGAATCGAAGATGCGTACCGCGTCAGTGGAATTCTTCACCAATTTCAAGTCGGACAGCTTGAAGGTGACGGTCCTCAGCTTCCTGGGCCAGAGCTCCACGCCCTCTCCACCACTCACCGGCGTCGCCTCGTCCTTCACCCAGAATATATGGAGCAAGAAGTCCATGACGTACACCAAGGTGTACCACGCCACCATGAGCACCTCCAATGCTCTCGCCAGTACCGGCTTCGTCGACTTTTTGGTTGCCGTGGCGGCGCTGTTGGCCCCCGGGATCCTGAGAGGCAGGGACGGGTCGTCTGCCCTCTCGCAGCAGGCAAGGAAGAGAGACATGAGCGACACGCCGTCGCCGAGCGCGTGGTGGAGGCGGAGCACGCAGCACCGATTGGACAGCAGCAGATGCAGCTCCCACAAGGGTTTCGAGAGGTCGAGCGACGTGGAGGTCGTCAGTCCGGCGAGGTAGTCGTCCACGAAATCGGGTCCACCCATCTCCTCCTCCTCCTTGGGAACCACCCTGACATGTTGGTCGATGTCCACCTTGTCCGCCTTCCTCCAGTGCTCCCTCCCGTCCCCACCCATCACCAGCAGGCTGCTGAACCTCGGGTGCTTCTTGACGAGGGTGTTCTGGATCTCGGCCTTGACGGCCTCGACGTCGATGGGGTTCTTCGTTCCGAAGGAGCAGTTGATGATCTGCTGCATCTTTGGATGCAGGAAGAACCTGCCGGCCGGCGTCAACGGTTCGTCGCACCAATTGGCCATAACTCCGGCCGCTTTCGGAATGGAACGGAGCAACTCCGACGAAACAAGTCCAGGCCAGGCCACGGCAGTTGCTTCCACGGAAGATTTCTGCAGCGTTTGCTGTGTCGATTCCCCTACTTTTTTTTTAATCTCCCGAGTGTGAAAGATGGAGAAAGCGATTGACCTGTCCCATTATATTTTTTCAATACTCTAAAAAATTCCAAATTCGAATTTTTATTTAAAAATAGTATTTAAATCTCTCGTAAAATGTAAATTTGACTTTCTCCCAAACCTATCCGTAAATAAAAGTGACCCTTCCTATACCTCGCCGCCTGATTCAAGTACGCTGTACGAAGTCCGAAAACTTTCAAATCACAGTGTATACAAAAATAGTTTAATATCCAGATACGCGAATGGTGTAAACGAGAGCTTCCAGAGAAAGCGTGCGTTTCACAAACGTCTCTTGACGTTTCGTATGGGAAAGCAGTGATGCAAATTTAAAAGCATTCTAATCTTTTTTAAAAAACATTTAAAAGCATCCAAAAAGCCGTAAATAATACAACTTCTTTTAACTTTTCAATAACGTCGTGCGGCGAAAATAAAAAATTCCCTTCATGATCGTGACATCCATTACGGAAAAATTAATAAAAATACAAACACCGTAACCAACCGAGAAAGAGTCGGAAATAGATGCTTAAAGGTTTCAATTAGGTCACGTCGAGATCAACGTCAATATATTGATCGTATCAGATTGTAGTTTTATTTTTTATTTTATTAAATAATTAAAAAGTAATACAATATTAATATTATATATTTATATGATTATAATAACTTTAATATAGATTATCTAAATATCTAATGATTTTAATATGAAATTCCAAACAATCAAACTACATACAATTTATACAACTTAAAAAAATATATTATTGTGACATTATATTTATGAAAAAATTACAAATATTATCATTTATATTATTACAATTGAAGATTAAAAAATTAAAAATAAAAATTTACAATTTTACATTTACAAATAAAAATTATCAAAGTCGTTGCCCCTTCGATTGGAGGAAAAATTGTCCATACGTACTGAAATATCCACCTAACATACCAACGTCCATAACTCTCAACAGAACATCCGACATCAAACGAAGGAAATTCTAGTCTGATCCTGTGAAAGTTCCATTTAGGCCACCTAAAAGTATTGTTTCGACAGATTACCATTAGCCAAATTCTTAGTCCTAACAAAAGATCTGATCTCGTGCAAAGGAATATTCGATAGCATCCACAGAATCGTCGTCTCCAGAGGAAAAATGTCAAAAAAAAATTATAAAGTTTAAATTTGATGAACTTATAAAAAAATAATTTGTATTATAAAAGTTATTTTAAATCATAAAAAAAAAAAAAGAATACAATATTATTTTCTTAAAAATTTTTTTTTTTCATTTTTCATATTCCTTTCTCTCTTTTGACAACCAACGAAACAAAGCAGTTGACCAACAAGTACGAGAGTAGTGATGTCTTGAAAGTTTGAAAAAAGAGATAGTTGTGTGTACACTATTGTTCAAGAGGTGAAAATTAAATTAAATTGGAGTATTGTTTGTTTGTGGTGCAAACAAATGCACTTTATACATTAGATGAACAAGGAGTTTAAGTTTTTTTAGGCCAACATGGTTCCCCAGGTAAGAAAATTCTTTTCTACTTTTTCTTTTAATAGTTACATCAAAAAAAATCTAATTCCATTATACTATTTGTTAAAATATATATTATACATAATAAAAATTCCCATAAACCTTATTTTCAAATGAAATCAGGTTACATTTGACGAAACTCTTTCAAATGTGCCCTTAATCCATTGGAACCTACCAACCACCCGATTGGATCATTGAACGACACAAAATCATTCTAAATTTAGAAAATCAAAACGAATATATTGTTTAGAGAGGCGCATATCACGTGTGGGGGTGTCTTGTTTTCAAAGCTCGGCATATCAATTTTGCATGGTGATATTTTTCAGGTAGAGTTGAAAAAGTAATTGACAAATTTAGAAAGAATATTTTATGAGAAGTTACCGAAAAAACTCTCCTGGATATGACCTGATGAATTAAAAATATATTTGTTGACCAAAAAATATTTGCACTTTGTTGAGAGTTTTGATGATGCTCGCAAAGGTAAACTTCGGTAGAGTCGATCTGTTGGGTAATATATGATCGGAAACGTTTAATTCAAGCGTTCATAATTTAATTGCGCTATTGTGAAGTAATTATCTGATCTAACCAGATTTTATTGTATTTAATAGATAGTCATATGGTCACTGTCCACGTCGTTCTGCAAACGTTTAACCGTACCTGACGAAAAGTGGCTGGACAACGTCGGCGACGGCTCGGACGGGTTCCACCCGCTGATTCCCGCAGTCGGTAAAGGTCACCAGGCTGCTGTGTTCTCCCTCGGTGGCGGGGCTGCCGGTCAGAGGGTGGTGGTAGTGGCGGAGGAGAACGACGGAGAGAGCGTCCTTTGAGGCCGTCGGGATCCTGGGAGACCGAAGGGATGTAGAAGAGAGGCCCTGGTGGATGTAGCCCAGCGTGGCGTCGACAAGGCCCAGTTGTCTAGGCTACGTTGGGCTACAACCTTGGAAGATCGGCATGTCCCAATTCGGGCACTTGGGCCAGATCGGCCCAATTTGTTGGGATCAGCAGACGACTCCTTTTGTTAGGAAAATAATCATCGTCAATACGTGTCCAAGACTTAAAATCTGCATCTTTTGAATTGTGTAGTTACTTTTTCGGGATGTTGAAAAGAAACTATCCTACTTCTTTTTTTTCTTACAAGTGACGACCTGTTAAGTTTAATAATCTGTTAGATAATAAATAATCATAGGGAGGTTTTATATTTTAAATTAAAAAATTATTTATTTAAAATAACTTTATGATTTTTTAGTCTTTACGGATTGAATTTTATTTTAAAAAAATTCTGATATTTTAAAGTTACAATTTAAATTTTACAATAGTCTAAAATACTAGTTGAAGTTGTTTAAATCATTCTAGTTTCTTTTAAAACATATGAACAAGTTTTAGCAACAACATAAATATTATAAATCAAAGAAAATTTCGGTTAAATGTAAATATTTTTGAAGTTTCAAAGTAGGTAAAATATTAAAAATTTGGTCGTCATCGTGTATAATGATTGCATGAATAATTTTTCCAATATGAATGTTAAAGTAGGCTTACGGTGTGGCTGGAATTTACGCTTTTCTGTGTACGATACGAATGTAAACACGAAAAAAAAGTAGGTTGGATTAAGGTAAAGGACAGGCGTTTTTATTTTATCTTTAAATTTATTTATTTTTTTTCATAATGTAGCGATGAAAAAATATATTTAAAAATTACTTATATTATAATATTGTTGAATAGAATATTAATGAATATTATTTCTTTTCAACATTTTTCTTAATTTTTTCCGAACAATTAAAAATATGTAATGATACTTATAAAATCGATAAAAATCAATTTAACATGTTGAAAAAGAACGAATATTTTTCCCGACTTTCTCATACTATAGTTTTTTTTTTTTTATGTTTATTTATTTCACGGTAATACAAGTCAATGTTTTATTTTTACCGATTTTTATCTAATGTTTCACAAATTTGACAAGTGTAAAGTGATTTTCTCACAGGCTTAAAGAATATGAGTTGAGGCCCTCTAAAGGCTTAAGTAGGTTGGATTAAGGTGAAGACTTTTAAACCTAAAAATTAGTAGTTATTTAGTCTAATGAAGGCTAAACTAGAAGAACTTGAATGATGCATGTTTACATGCAAATGACATCATACTTAAGTTTTTTGGATACGCGTGAGAAAGTGTTACGCTCTTCGTACGCTCAACTTATTGAACTCTTAAGTGATTTAATAGGTACTAGTCTATATGCTGTGGTTTTGCATTCTAAATGTGAAAGTATGAGAAATGAGGATTTAAGCCTATTAGGGCTTAGAGAGATATTAGATCTTTGTGCCTAAGAAGAAAAGGATTGAAAAATATATAGATATGGTCATCGGCAACTTCCAATGGATCAAGGAATATGTGGAGTCTACTTTGACAACCTTTCCTTGGTGATCCATAGGCTGGCCTTGCGACCATAATTTGTAGCTAGTCTTGTTTGCCATTGCAATCACCAATGAAACTCAATTAAGGGGTTGTTAATTAGGGAAGAAATGTTTTAGTACGAAGAGTCAAGAGTTAAATTTTGTTATTAAATAAAATTAATTTTAATTATAAATTATAAGATAAAAATTTATATATATAAATTTATGTAATGATAATATGATATAAAGTGATTTATGTAAAATTAAAATTAAATTTAAAAATCATAGCTAAAGGACATTTCACATTCAGACAATGGTTATAGATGCAAGCAGTTTTCTGAGAGTTTGAAAGAATTGAAGCTAGGATTGCTTTTGTGAATGGAATTTAAACTGTATGATAATTTAGGTGATAAAAATTTATAAAGTATAAACTATCATTGGTCGTTGGGTCGTGAAGCTGACAAGGGGAATGATCGCTGCCTCGCCAGGTCCCGAGAGGGGTGTCGAATGATTGTCAGGTCATGGAGTTGGTGGGGGGAATAGCCACCGGGTCGTGGGACTCGTCGGGGGAATGGTCATCGGGTCAAAAAGAGTCGAAGAGGGGAAGAACTGAAGAAGAGGGGAAGAAGAGGAGAGAAGAAGAGGGGAAGAAGAGGAGAGAAGAAGAGGAGAGAAGAAGAGGGGAAGAAGAGGAGAGAAGAAGAGGGGAAGAAGAGGAGAGAAGAAGAGGAGAGAAGAAGAGGGGAAGAAGAGGAGAGAAGAAGAGGAGAAGAAGTGAAGAACTGAAAAAGAGAAGAAGAAGAGCCAAAGTGGAAGAAGGCAACGGTCGAGTCCTTAGGGCCGGTGCACAATGGGCGATCAGCGTGCAACAGACAGCCAACTTCCTTGCAATGACCAACAGGCGGCCCACTTCCGTGCAACAGGTGACCTACTTCTGCACAACAAGCGGTCAGCAGTCGTGTGAAGTTTTGTCTATAAATTGGAAGAGTATGGTTTTTTTTTCCCACCCAACTCCTCCACTTCACTCTCAATTCTCAATTTCTCAAATTTTCTCACTCAATTCACATTTTATAAATCACAAACAATAACTTACTACCGATGTTGAAGTTTTGAAGGCTACGAATATCCTCAACAAGACTTTCCTAAAGCTAAAGTAACGTCATCAATGGAGACTACTAAAACTTCAACTTCAATTATGCTGCTGAGGAAGTATCAAAAGAGAGCTTCCATATAATCAAAGTACACAATAATGATGAAAGTCATGGCAGACGATACTTCAAAGGAATGAGCCCTTTGCAACCTCTGTAATGCTGACTTTTCTTACAAAACGTCTAGCGGTATATATCATGTAACTAGGCATATTAGTACATGTGAAAATAGGAATAAGGATAAAACTATCCAAACTCAACTTTTTTTTACTCTTAAGGGTAGTATTAGCTTATGGACTTAGAATTCTCAAAAGACTAGGGATTTGCATGCTAAATTTATTTCTCAAGAAAATTTACCAATAAGTTTTGGAGGTAATAAATATTTTGATGAATATATTAGTAAAGCATATTTCTCCTCTTCTTCCTGGGACCTTCCATTGCAACTCGACGACTGTTCCCCCCACCGGCCTCACAACCCTTTGACCGTTCCACACCCCCCTCCCCCCCAAGACCCAACGATCGTTCCCCCTGCTTGCCCTACTACTCGACGACCGTTCCCCTCGTTAGCCCCACAACCCAATAGTCGACGATTGTTCCCCTTACCAGCCTCACGACCCAGTAACCGATGACCGTTCCCCCCACTGACCCGCACGGTCATTTCGCCCTTACTCGACGACCCACCTCACAGTCTTGTGTTAGGCCAGGTCGTACCAATTTTGTATTGAAATTTGTGCCATATCGACCTAACATAAATTACCTAAGGATCGACCTAAACACAATTCACGACATAAATAATTATTTGTATCCTATCAATGACCAATACGATATATCGATCAAACTATACCGAATCAACCTAACATAATCTAATTGGCATATCAGGCCTTATGTACATTGTCCGTGCTTTTTATAATGATGGATTTTTTTTTATAGTGGCCTGTCGTCACGCCCGTGCTTGCCCTGCCATTACCATGCATCTATGACCACGACAATGAAGTGTCATGGTTGTTATGCCTACATATCATCTTTTTGTCTTCTTTGTGCTTTATCTTCTTGAGAAGATTTCTAAGTATTATTTTTTCTTCAATTTATTTTTTCATTAAAACTATGTTACACATTTAGAAGAACGTTAAAAACAAGTGTAATAATTAATTAAAAATTATATACTTTTATTAGTATAAAATATATAATAATCTCAATATAATATATATTTTGAATATAATAATTAAATTACATTACTCCTTTAATTGATTACATTTCTTAACAAGATAACTACAAAAATGTATAAATACAATCAACTATAAAACTAACTTAAAAAAAAAAAATTAAACACAAAACTATCTTAGTTACTAAAATATATAATATAACATCTAAATTAACTTACAAAAATATATATTATCTAATTGTAGACAAACCGTAAACAACGTTATCTTCCCAGCATTTTCAACCCAGCACAAACAACACTTGGAATGATAGGAAGCAAACAAAGCAGTCAGTAAGGATTATACGCATGTTTAGGTGGCGTTGACGATGGACTGATCGGAGCACTGGTGGGAGACGGCGGCACGCATGAACTCTTCGTCCGCTTCCAACGTTCTCATGTGATCCGGCATGAGGCATATCTCCAGATCTACGCTGCCGCCGCCCTCCCTCCCCGGATATGCAGAGACCTTGCCGTCGAACTTGTGCGCAATCCCGCTGCGTAGAGCCACGGCCTTCCCCCACCCAAAGTCGCACCCGTACATGTCGAACCTCGGAGAGCTCCCCATCATTATGCTCTGCTCGTCGAACACCCTCAGCGAATAAACCACCGGCTTCTTCAACCACTCCTCCACCAAACCCCTGATCGCAGAGTCGGTGTGCAACGCGACGGCCTGGTTGACCAAAGCGGCGCCCCAGCCGACGTTGCGTGCGAGAAGTTCCCCGACGGTGGCGGTGGCGGAGACCTTGTAGAGGTTGTTGCCGAAGTAGGTTGGGGGAAGGGGTGGTCGAAACCTCGAGCGGTTGTCGATGGCCAGATGGCACGTTGTTGTCCTATGCGCTTCCATGAAACGTCGCGCTCGTGTGATGGACCTCCAAACAAGAGCCGAAAGCGCCTGGAAGGACGAGATGCTCGTCGCGCCGCCCCTTTCCTCCACGCGCACCTCTTCGTTCGCTCTGCTTTTGAGGTGGGCTATGGACTCGGACGTGAAATGGAAGGTTCTCTCCACTAGAGACTCCGGTGGCGCGTGCCTATAGACGAATTCGTCGGAGCTGTTGAAAGGTAGTGCGATGGGGATGGGTGAGCCTTCCTGGAACCAGCGATCATGAACCAGAGGGCGGGAGATGTGCTGCACGCCGCGGCAGATTTCGGCCCATGCGTTCATGAAGTTCCAGAAGGAGACTCCGTCACCGACGACATGGTTGAAGGAGCATCCCAGGAATATACCGTCCGCGAGCTCCGTCACCTGTACGGCAAGCAGGGGAGAAGAGTGTCCCTCGTGTGTAACAGCCAAGTCCATTGGGAAGAAGTGCCTGTACAGACAAAAACATCTGCTTGATGAAGTCCGATTACATCAGTGACAGAAAGAATGACGTACCTGACGAAGGGGGGAGTGTACAAAGGCTTCAGCACATCACCGATGTTCAAGTCGTCGGCAACGGCTACGATGAATTCCGCGCCTCCTCCTTCCCTGCAGCTGATGTGGACGGACATGCCTTTGGAACCATCGGAGGCACGCTCGGTCACCAAACGGCCAGCCAGGTGGTAGAAATGGGCGAGCGCGAGGGATAGTGAACGCTTAAGGCGGCAGGAGATGTCGTCGACGTTGCGGGAGGAAGACGGTATGGAGAAGAAGTGGCCCTTCTGGATGTATTGAAGGGAAAGCATGGCCAGATCCCAACACGCAAGTTCGCAGCGGGTCGGAGGGGCGGCGCCTCCAGGCAGCCGCTGCACTGGCTTCACCGTGCATCTTGTGATCCGGCGAATCGGAGACGTCGAAAACATTTTTGCGTTTCGGTGGGCCGTGGTCGTACGATGGCTGTCACCACACACACAAATTAAAACCGCGAGGCAATCAGAAATCTGGCGTTGGCCCGGTTTGTTTAAGGTTTATGTTTTTTTTATCATGTATCTTAAATTTTTCTAATGTATTATAAAGATTTATAATATTTTTTATTAAATAATTTTAACATTTTATATTAAAAATTATTTCAAAATATTTACATTATATATTATATAATTTTAAAAAATAAATAAATATTAATTTACCTAATTCTATCTTTTAAATAAACACATATTAAATATTTTTATTATTTATTTTCAATTTTTACTGTATATTAAAATAATGATCTACGATAATATTTATCTATAATATTAATATTTTATATTAAAAAATTACATCAGAAAAAACCCTAACCCTCTCCGCACCAACTTACCGCACATACCAACAATCCTGTACTGTGAAAAAGCCGAAACAAATCGTTCCGTGAGACAACAGCAGCTGTGTTTCGGAATTTTCCCGGAAGACAAATCGAAATCAACGAAATCGTCGCAGATGAGTTCAGGTATTGTGCTGGGAGGTAAATCGAAACCCCAAATCGTCGCAAATACCAAATCGAAACCCCGAAATCAAAGAAGAAAACGAGTGGATTAACCTGGACGGACGAAGGCGACGAGGACTACGACAGCGGAAGTAGAACACACAGAGGACGCGGCGAGGGTGACGACGACGACGGACACCGTTGTAGGCCTCAGCGAACGCAGAACAGACGACGTTCGCTTTATGCGAGTTGTCGCAGACTATTTGCAGGAGCTCGGGCGCCGCCGACTACAGCGGAGGTAAGGATTTTCGCGTGGGTGAAGTTGCGGAAGAATTTTCTTCCTGGTCCTCCACACCGACACTGAGGCTCTGTGCAGCATGTGAAAGAAAATGTTTTTAAATTTTCTGGTGTAGAAATATTCGAAAAGTTAAAAAAAAAAATTATTTTCTTGAAAAAAAAGTTTCGAGGTACGCAACTCTCCTGAAGGTGAGTGGTGACTATTTTGACGATTCTAATTTTTATTAAAAATATTAATTTTAAATTTTAAATTTTTATTTAAATATAAATAGTTTATAAATTCACCGGCACTACTCGTAAAAAAAATTTTTTCTCGAAGTTGAAGGAATAATTCGGTGAAACTTGGGAAAGTGCAAACGACGATGTCACACGATGTTAAATTTTTTTTTCGAAATTCAGTAAGGTTTGTTTAGATATTTTTAAACATTTTTAACTGTGTTAAAAAAATTTATCATATATTACCGTTAATTGTGTATAATAATATTTAACAAATATATTTAATATTTTACATTAAAAAGTTATATAAAAATATTAAAAAAAAGAACTTTAGACTAACCTAATCTATTGATTTTATCAAATAAAATCTAAAAAACGCATGAAAAAAGAACGATGCGGGAGAAACACTAATTTTCATTGATTTCTTCGTTTACTGTGTTTTTCCATTTTTGGGCTGCATTCTTCGTTGGAGGACTGAAAGGAGGAAGATCTACAGTCAGAGGAGAGGTGACACATAATTGTTTCAAATTGAGATTAACGGCATCATTTTTTGTAGAAAAAACATCCTAATCAAAAAATAGCATCTTTAAAAGTTTTACGGAATATCGAATTGATATTTCTGGAATCATTATTGAAAATAATATTATTTGTGTTGTGGCACATTAGGCTGTCTCATAGATTTTAAAATTTAGCTTATTTTTAGAAGATTAGACTTAATCATGATTTTATAGTCAATATCAAGCAACAATGAGGATTTGACTTTAAGGACATATAATTTTCAAATAAATTCACCGAAAGAAAAGTGAAAATTGTGACACTCTTGTAGAAGAGTGATGCATTTTCTTGCTTAATAGTTGCCATGCATTTTAATTTGCGGTGAAGAAGAAAAAAACTTCGATGTTTTATGGGATCCTTACTGTAAAATGTCTTTTTTGTCATGAGGCAAACATGATGGACAAAATGTGAGAGTGGCCATTGTTGGGGTAAAAACCCACGCATCAACCGACCATCTCCAAAACCCTCGACACCTGTTGAAATGAAATAGGGCACCGATCGGGCGGGATCGACAAGGAGGAAAGGAGGAAGATCTGCGTTGAACCCGCTCTGCAGGTAAGCAACGACGGTCTGGTGAGAGGGGATTTTGATTTCTATTTGTTCATGGAAAATTGAGAGGGGCTCGTGAATGAACAGGGATTTCAGAAGTAGTGCTCGATGGAGGAAGGAGACATCTCGAAGGAGCTCAAAACCGATTCACCGAGTAGGTGAGTTGAAGACTCAACTCTAGCTTTTTACTTTGAAGGTTATCAAGTTCATGTATTAGATTAGGCAGAGGGTGGTGAGGTTTGGAGGCGTTCCGCCTTGGAACCCGCTCTAGATGAGTACC
>JAMKPZ010003887.1:0-36143 GCA_024699675.1 Amphibolis antarctica | reverse complement strand
TTGTACAGTTCGAACCATATAACAATAACAAATAACAAATAGATTATTGTTATTGTACAGTTCGAACCATATAACAATAACAAATAACAAATAGATTATTGTTATTGTACAGTTCGAACCATATAACAATAACAAATAACAAATAGATTATTGTTATTGTACAGTTCGAACCATATAACAATAACAAATAACAAATAGATTATTGTTATTGTACAGTTCGAACCATATAACAATAACAAATAACAAATAGATTATTGTTATTGTACAGTTCGAACCATATAACAATAACAAATAACAAATAGATTATTGTTATTGTACAGTTCGAACCATATAACAATAACAAATAACAAATAGATTATTGTTATTGTACAGTTCGAACCATATAACAATAACAAATAACAAATAGATTATTGTTATTGTACAGTTCGAACCATATAACAATAACAAATAACAAATAGATTATTGTTATTGTACAGTTCGAACCATATAATCCGTAATTATGTGTTTTGAATTCGTTATTATTCATTTTTATAGTGACAAATGACATCATTTATCACTAAATGACAGATATATTTGGACGTTTAGTGACATATATATTCGAAATATCTAATCCTTTAGTGATAGTTTTTGAGATGTTTAGTGACAGATATATTTATTAATAAATGCCGTTTTTCTTACAGTGAGGGATGCCAACAAGGTTTAAAGAAGAAGTTTCAAATAATATTTTCATTATCAATCCGACTGACCCAACGATTGTCAAGGGCAACAACAAGAGCTGATGCCAAAATCTGCAAGACAACAGCATCAATTGGTGAAGATGCTTGAACCAGGGTTAGAATAGAATAAAAAGGTTAATAAGACAAGAAACCTGTTGATCCTTCGCCGAGCCTAAGATCCGAACAACCAAACACCTATTAATCAAGTATTTGTCCGAATTAACTATCGTGAAATTTTAATTTAAAATCAATCATCATTACGTACGTAAGTTTGACTTTCAACATTTTTCTTGTAGTTTGTTCTTGTGCTTAAAGTGTTGTTTTTATAGATAGATGGGTATGAATCTAGCTAGCTTTTGGCAAGGTGTGAAATTTTAATGTAATTAATTATCAATTTTTCGTTTGAATTTTGTTGCTTCCGTTGACTTTTGTGCATGGTGTTGCTTTTGATAATAAACTTTGTTAGAGTTGAAAGGAGTGGAGTCGATCTTACTTCGGATTTCAGGCGGTAGTCGGGTCCACGAGATGGTAGCCGCGTAAAAGCCACCAGGTGTCTATGAGTTAGGCTACAGAAGTGAAGGGGGCTGGTCTTCCGCCAGGAGTTAGGTGGCTACCAGTCTCACAGGGCAGCAACCAAGTTTGCATAGAGGGCAGGAGTGAGAGCGGAAGACCTTAAGTATACGAGATTAAGTTTACGGCTTAAGTCTATGGCCATAATATATATGACCTTTAGTCTACGGACTTGCATATAGTTATGAAGAGCAAGAGCCGAAGTTCAGAAGAGTGGGTGTCTAACCTAGCCAGGCTGGCAGCCACTAGCCTTGGAGGACTGGAAGTCAGGTCAACCCCAACATCAATTGGCTGATGGACAGGCTCAACCAGCGACAGGTCACAGGCAGCTGCAAGTTCGACAGGTCGTCGTTGTCCATGCGACTGCCGGGTGGCGATATACTCAAGGCTGAAAATAATCTTGAGGCTCCAACCCTTGAGTTCCTTTTGTGTTGTTATTTACATTTGATGCTTACATTGTATCATTTGTACGAAGAGAGAAGCTTGTAAGAGAGGCTGTAACAAAAGTGTCGACGTAGGAGAGAATCAACACCCCGTGGAGTAGGCCATTTTTCCGAACCACATAAACACTGTGTCTCCTTCTTCTTCCTCCTTCCTTCCACCACAAACATTTATGTGAGAGAGCATGCGAGAGAGAGAGACCAAGTACGATTGATTTTTCCCAATAACTAGTATCAAAGCTTTGGGTTGAGAGGGAGCAGCGGAGGAAACGAAACACGTTCATAGTCACAAGTGGAGGACTCGACTGCTAAGCAGAACCAATCGGCAGCTAGGTGAGCAGAGCGACATCCAGTGGATGGTGTCGTTTGTAGTGGTGGTTGTCAAGAGCAAACGACACTTGGCAGTAGGCGTGGCAATCAGGTGAGCAAAGCAGCGTTCGGAGTTGCGTGCCGCTGGGAGCAGACGACATCCGATAAAAGAAGTGGGAGCTGGCTGTAGGGAAGTGGCAACCAGATTATTTCATCTAGAAACCTGGAAAGATCACTGATGGCAGAGGAGAGGAAGCTCAGGGTCGACACATTCGACGGGAGAGATTTCAGTTTCTGAAAAATGGAGATGGAGGATAATCTGTACCAAAAGGATCTTCACTAGCCGTTGTCAGGATGGAAACCAGAGAAGATGAAGTAGGAACAATGAGAGCTTTTAGACAGAAAAACTTTAGGACTGAAAAGAGTGGAAGATTTTAGGTGACAGCCGGGTCCACGAGGTGGCAGCTACGTAGGAGCTACCAGGTGCCCATGAGTTAGGCTGCAGAAGTGAAGGGGGCTAGTCTTCCGCCAGGAGTCAAGTGGCTACTAGTCTCACAGGGCGGCAGCCGGGTTTGTACAAAGGGTAGGAGCAAGAGCAGATGACCTTAGGTATACAAGATTAAGTTTACGGCTTAAGTCTACGATCGTAATATATACAACATTTAGTCTACGGACTGGCGTATAGCTATAAAGAGCGGGAGCCGAAGTCCAGAAGAGCGGGCGTCTGACCCGACCGGGCTGGTAGTCACCTGCCCCAAAGGACCGGCAACCGGGTCAACCCCAATGATAGCCGGTTGATGGACAGGCTCAACTAGTGACGGGTCACAAGCGGTTGCAGGTTTGGCAGACCGTCATTGTCTATGTGGCTACCAGGTGGTGATATGCTCAAAGTCGGTGATAATCTCGAGGCTTCGACTCTTGAGTTCTTTTTGTGCTGTTATTTATATTTGATGCTTACGTTGTATCATTTGTACGAAGAGAAAAGTTCAGAAGCTTGTAAGAGAAGCTATAACGAAGGTGTCGATGTAGGAGAGAATCAACATCCTGTGAAGTAAGTCATTTTGCCAAACAACGTAAATACTGTGTCTCATTTCTTCTTCCTTTCAGTACAAATATTTCTACGAGAGAGCATGCAAGAGAGAGATATTGGTTTCGTAACCGACGTTTAATAAGGTAGAACGTGTACATTCGGCATCTTTATTCGAGAGATTGAAGTCTGACACTCCACGTCATTGATGGATTACGCGCGCACAGTGCGCTAGCTGTACGTACGTCCGACGATGGCACGCAAATAACCTTGCGTAAAAGATCGTGAACTTGTCTAGATTCATGTGTTCGTGGGCTGAATATAAACTTACCAGCATCACCACGAACTTCGTCAATTACGACGGCGGACTGCGAATATCTAAATTGAAGGCGTCGTAGAGTTTGACCGAGATTTGCTTTGCTTTGATGGGGTTGGAACTCACCCATGTACCACAGTTTTCCCACCTGGGTGTCTACGGATTGGATATTATAAATTGTGCTGGGAAACGTAGCCTGATCGACTTGTGGAGTTGGAGATCATGGGGAATTGTTCCAGCAGGAGATCTGCAAGTTGTGCAGATGCTCCCAGTCCATTCCATTCAGGTGAGCTGCTGCTGCTTTTGTTGTTGTTGTTAATTGTTAGTGGTATTTCATCTGTTTGAATTGATCGAGCAGCAGTACGTGATCAAATCTGAGTTAAAACTCAAAGATATATATATATTAATTCGTTTTCTGTGATGGTTGCTTAGAATCAATCCACTACTTGATTAATCGTTAGATTAATTAATTAATTCCCTGCGCGCGCAATAAATAACTTATGCCTTCTCTTGTTCTTAGCAGAGACCCAAGAGTCGAGCAAGAAATTCTCCAAGGACAACTCATCGGTGTCGCCGTCGCGCGCGGCTTGTCTGAAGTCCTTCGGTTTAAGCGATCTCCAGGCCGCAGCGAAGAACTTCAGGTCTGAGACACTTGTGGGGGAGGGAGGATTTGGTTTCGTGTTCAAGGGCTGGATGGACGAGAACACTTTTGCTCCCGCTAGACCAGGCTCTGGCATGGTGGTCGCCATCAAGAAGCTGAAGAGGGAGAGCTACCAAGGTCACAAGGAATGGCTGGTAATTGTTAAAGCAGATCCTGATCGATGCCTTCCAATTTTGCTTAGGGATCGATCACTGGAAGCTAACAAGTTAACACGTTGTCAGGCAGAAGTCATCCACCTAGGCCAACTTCACCACCATAACCTCATTAAGCTCATAGGGTATTGCTCGGAAGCCGACCACAAGCTTCTGGTGTACGAGTTCTTGCAGAAGGGCAGCTTGGAGAACCACCTGTTCAAAAGTGAGAAAAATTCTGACCCAGAATTGCATTGAAGCTAGGTTGCAGAAAAAAAGAAGTGCTTATTTTAGTTATAGTCGATGCTAAATTACTATGCATGCACCAGGAACTGGCAAACCCATTTCTTGGGCAACGAGGGTCCAGATCGCCATTGGTGTCGCTCGAGGGCTAGCATTCCTTCATAGCTTGGAAACCCAAGTGATATATCGTGATTTGAAGGCCTCCAACGTGCTTCTTGATTCGGTATGGTGTTTGCATGTCATCCGTTGATTTGGTGGCCTTAAACAAACGCATCCTGCCTCATACGCGCCTACCTGTTCGATGATCTTCCCAGGACTTCAATGCGAAGCTGTCGGACTTCGGATTGGCAAGGAATGGTCCCACCGGCGACAAGACTCACGTTTCAACTAGAGTTGTGGGAACCCGTGGATATGCTGCTCCTGAATACGTTGCCACAGGTTATGACTACTTGTCTGGCAATACTATTAGAGTACCATTAAACCCATATATATATATATATATATATATAACATCTTATTTGCAAAATTCTAATCACATCACAAGAGTATCATTTCTATATATATATATATATATTCTCATTTGCAGGTCTGCAAACATAGGAAATCCAAGTACTAAATGCTTACATGCTTTGCTAAATGTCTTGAGACCAGGTCATTTGTCGTCGAAGAACGACATATACAGCTTTGGGGTGGTGTTACTGGAATTGATGACCGGAAAGCGAGCGCTGGACGAGGGCAGAGGCGGCTCCGAAGAGGCACTGGTTGATTGGGTAATGCCCTACCTCAGCGACAGGAGGAGGATTCTCAGGGTAATGGACACAAGACTAGAGGGTCGCTATGCAAAGAAGGAAGCAGAGGCACTTGCTGCGGTGGCCCTCCAGTGCGTGCACATCGAGCCTATGTTCAGACCGGACATGTCTACCATTCTGCCCGTCATGGAAGAGCTCCGAGCTCCAAAATATAACGCTCGCCATAGAATCGCTGGAACCTAAGTTGTCGTATGTCGTGTGCCCATATTTATGGCGAGATGTAGAAAGAAGATGGCATTGTTTATATCCATAAAGGAGTGACATATACGTATCCAGCATCCTAGAGTGTGACAATCCATGTAATCAAGAGCAAGCCAGAAGAGACACAACCATACATGATACCCTGCAAACGGTAATAAGTTGGAGTCACATTAGTTCCACACCATTCACTTCTGCTCCTCCAGCATCAGCCCACCCATGGGCTCATCGTAGTAACTTCGGATTCCACGTTCGAGAAAATTATCGTATAAGACGATTACAAACTCCAAAACCAGGCGTATTTATTAGTCATTTAGTAGCACAAACTTCTGCATTTCAGGTTCTGTAACAAGTACACGGCCACCGCAGAAGGATTGACCTGCTTCATGAGAGGCATGCTGACTTTTTACAATTTTGAAGAACTGTACCAACCCCATGGTTCATCGGAGATGTATTCAGTGACCTGCTTTACATTTAAATAGTTCTCAAGCCCCCTGCAGAATATGAACAACCGTAGTCAATGAAACACGAATAACCGAGCAGATAAATATTTTTTTTGGTTGCTTCAGTGCGCACTCACCATTCGCCTAGCTCACGCCCAAAACCACTGCGCTTTGTTCCCCCCCAGGGAGCTTGACAAAATGTGGGTTGGGAACAATTTACCCACATGATCCCAGCTCTCACCTCCTGAAGAGTTGAGGGATATGAAGTGGTCAGCAGAGCATGCAAAGTGCGTGATTTATTTATTTTTGTTAACGCCATAAAAATGACGTGCATTCAAGGAACTCGTGAAAATAATAAAACTAGAGATGGTTTAATCAAAAACACACAACGATCGGCTAAAACTACCTCTGCTACACGATTGCACTTTTCTGGGTCCTTGGAAAGCACAGCACCAGCTAACCCATATCTGGAAGGAGAATAACTCATTATCAACGTAAAAAAGATTTTTCATAATGCCGCAAATGTAAAACAAGTAACTCACGGTGTGCAGTTGGCAATATCAATGGCTTCATCGTCAGTTGCAAAGGATTGAACACAGAGAACGGGTCCAAAAACCTCTTCTCTCCAGATTTGCATGGAAGACTTCACATCTGTTATTACAGTTGGAGCAATGAAATAGCCTTTCTCTATATGCTGAGTTAAAAAAAAAAGGTTGATAAGAAGCATAACACAATATTGTGCGTTATAGACGATGAACTCCATACCTTTGGTCTTGTACCGCCACACATGATAGTTGCACCATCATTACTGGCTGTTGAAATGAACTTCCTTATCTTTTCATACTGCGGATACAGGGAACTTGTTACCATTGCTGAAGTATTTGGGTGTAAAAGATCAACCTTATTTTGTGACACATTTTCCCTTTAACACTTGCTACTTTTTATGAAATTTTATGTTGCATTTTTACTGATCAGTTGATTTTGTTTTTTTGAAAAAGTAGTTGCCATAATTGCAGCTAGAAACAGAATGTTCCAGAAAAAAATCTAAAATGAATACATAAATAGCCAAGAAAAACGTAGAGCTAAGTAGAAATGTTTCTCATTGAGGCAAACAACTTCAACTAACAAATAATTGACCATGAATAAAATAACTTTTTATGGTTAACTCCTGTACCTGATTCTCACTAACTACAGGACCAAGTCTGCACGCTTCTTCCAGTGGGTCTGAAACCTTTATGTTGTTGGCCCACTCAACAAGTCTCTTAATGAATGCTTTTGAGATGTTTTCCTGTGACATGTGTACTTATTTCTTAATGAAAGTTAAATACAAAAGATGGTTAATTTGGGGTTTAGTTTTTACAAAAGAGCATATTGTGTGATATGAATTATAAATAACATTCAAGATGAAATAAACAGTAACAAAAATGATAAAAACCGAAATTCAGAGGTTCATGACAGAAATAGGAACTGATAAAGAATATCTAAAGATGTCTTTGACCAACTACCTTAACATCTCAAGAAAGGTATATTTCAATGGAAAAATCATCCAATGGTTACACCGTGTCAGGAGTCGATGCATATAAGATAAACCACAATTTCAATACATTCACAAAATAAATTATGAAATAATATAACAAAAAGAATAAATTCTGAAGGATTACATGTATGCACTTTTTACATAGAATTCTTTGGTATTTTTTCTTTTGATCAAGTAGCAAAGTTTGAATTTTGAATCTTATGAGGTTTGGTATGACTTTAAAGTAGAAGGGAAAGTAACTTGAAATGACCTTAAATCATTGTGACTGATGCATAATCAAATCATATGGAATTCTGAACTTGCTAACTTTGATTTGACTGATGACTAATATCAGATTCACATGATATAATTGTTGTGGCAAACACTGTTGACTAGGCATTGATTGTCGATTTCTGACATAGCATTTCTAATTGTTTCAATTCATTTGCAACTAAAATTAGCAAAGAGTTGGAACATGCAAATGTATATTGGCTGCAATTTGACATGAACAATTTTTGACTTAATTTTGTTTTCAATATGAATTCTGGAAATATAACATAATATAACATCTCAAAAAAGACACAGGGTATTCTGGAAATATAACATCCCAAAAAAGACAGGGTAAACTCATTTATCACCTATAACGAAAAGGATAGTTAAAAAGAAACACAGATGCAACATAATATGAAATATTACCCTAAACAAGCAAACGCTGATTTTATTTTTCTAACATATATATCCTTACATGTACAAGAAGGCGAGATGTTGCACTGCATATTTGACCATTTGTCCAAAAACACCCAAACATAACCCATTCAACAGCTGTTAAAAACATAAAGGCCAAGATAATGTTCAATAAAAAAACCAAAATAGCTAGAGAACATATGCTTCCAGAAAAAGATAAATAATAAGGATGTTTGAAAAGCTTGCCTTTGTCAATATCAACATCATCAAATACAATAATAGGACTTTTACCACCAAGTTCCAAAGAAATGGGCTGTCAAGATAAAAACGAACATATGAGACACCATGTTAAAGTTGCATGGCTAGAGATATCTAAGAGAACATAAATCAAACAAGCAAGAAACTCTACAAACCTTCACCATTTGAGCAGCAGCAGTCATAACCTTCTTACCAGTTTCAGTGCTACCAGTAAATGCAATCTGTGTGGAAAAGCAAATCACTGTTGCTGACAAAGACTACTTTCATAATATGACTAAGTTAGGATCAAAGTTTGCATGCGTGCATGAATTTCAGATGGAAAGGAAACAGAATAAACAGTCAGATGATTAAAAGCAACATCAAAACCTGACTCGAGATTATCATACCTTGTCCAAGTCAGGATGAGATGCCAATGGTGCACCAGCTTCATGCCCTAATCCTGTCACAATGTTCAATACACCAGGAGGGAGTCCTACTTCTTTGCATATTGCAGCTAACTCCAAGCATGTCCTGCAGAATTTATATTTGATGAAGATAAAGAGAATGCAAAAGAAATTAAACAATGTAAGATTTTTATGGTGGTGTACACTGATGCTAATTCAGAAGGCTTTAAAATAGTTGTACAACCAGCAGCCAGGGCTGGTGCAATTTTCCAAGCAGCCATCAAAAGTGGATAGTTCCTTCAACACAAATGGTAATCAGTGGCACATCACAAGTTATTCAATGATGATACACATACAATGTAACATGCTGAATACTATCTATCTACAACTCAAATGTAAAACATCCATATTAATTCCAATTGGGTACTAGCACATCACAAGTTATAGATATGACCAACGTCTTTCAATGGGAGGTGTTTGGCCAACCACATAAGCAAGAAACGGTATATGTTTACCATGGAGTAATAAGCCCAACGATTCCAATTGGTTCTCTGAGAATATGACATTTAAAAGTTTCCATAGGAAGAGAAATAGGAGCTTTTTGCTTTTTATCCAAAGCTTCAGCGAGATCAGCATAGTATTCAAAACACCCAGCAACATCATCCTGAATAATAATTAATGAAGTAAAATATTTTAGATGAAGCATCACATGTGAAAGCATAGAAGGTAACCTGTACTGGTGTATTACCATATCCCACACTGCCTCATCCAATGGTTTCCCGCAATCAAGTGTCTCTAGCTTAGACAGTTGAGACTTTCTCTCCATTATCTGCATACAAAGGGGTGATTTCGGAAATAAAGAGTCAAGAGAAAAAATTAGATATTCCCAGGACACAAATATCAAATGAAAATAACGCTAATGCACTAACAATGTTTGATTTCACCAACTACACATTGAATCCAGCAGTGAGAAAAGGAATTAACTAAGATATGCTTAAAAAACCTAATCGCACACAGGCAGCTAGCTCATCAGCAAAACCAAACTGAAGATATGTAACCAAATTATCTTAAAAAGATTATGTCCAGGAGGATAAGGAGTTTGGGATCAAGTGATACATGTGATGCTGGCATTCTCAAGAAAATTGCATAGACGGTGTGTTTTTTTATCTTCCATAGTTTCTACTTGACATGCTTTTGTCTAAACCATATGAGTACTTAATTCAGTGTAATTTTGTGATCTGCTTTAATAGTCCCAACTGGCATTATTGCTGTTATTAGTTAGTTAATCTTTGTATATAATTTTTTCCAAGGAATACAAATTTGATTTTGTGTCAGACTTCAGTCTAACAATTAAAGGAAAGATGTTGAACTTTGGTGAAAATTTTGGTAAAAATTGGGTGAAATCATGGAAGTTTACTAAACAACAATTTGAGTCATAATCTCATTATGAAAGGTTTCTTTAGGTTTTATCTTCGTGAGGAGTTAACAAGTTTTTAGAGCTAGCTGTCTACAAAATGTTAACTCCCCTTTATAGGCGTCCATGAAAAAGTCCAAAAAATATAAATTTCAGCATGAAATTTTAAGACAAGCCAATGTAATAAAAAAAACACATGTTGGAATAATCAAAATAATATCTAAGCATTTACAAAACTGAAAATGCATTACATTGCTATTTAAAGTTTTCAAATAAAATAAACGGATAGTACTACTAGAGAAAATGTTTTTAACATTCATAAAAAGTAATACAATCCTTAGTACGTTTAAATTGGTTTAATACTATGTAGAATGCCTGTTTGGTTCAAAATTCCCTTGGCCTTGCTTCTGCTCTTGTGCATGATATCGTCTATGGGTTTTCTATTGTATCTACAACTCTCTCTAAATGACATATTCTTGTCATGACACAGATACAACATATTCTCTATTGGATGATATGACTATGAAATTGATGCAAAGACAAGTTAATAAGAAAGTTCATAGCCAAATTTTGTTCAGTTAATGCAATTTGAGACCGATATGATGGATGGGGCAGACATGCTTGCAGAGTTGGATATGCTGCAGATTGAGAAAGATATGCAAGCCAAGGTTCATAAAGAGTTGGATGAAAAGAATGGTGTGAACCATAGGAAGTCTACTGCTCTTATGTTGCTGGTAACAGTTGTAGACTTGGCCATAGGTAGTTAAAGATTGAAACATTTTCATTTGACTTGATTCTGGATCCTATCCATTTTTTCGACTTGGAGGTGGATCATAGGTATAGGATAGGATGATCAAGACCATCAGGTCCATGAGAACTCCATCCATAACTGCTTTCATATGAATCAGCAATATTTATAATCCCTCTATCCACTTTGATTGATACAAGAGTGATAGGATCCATATTTTCTTTGTTATGTCCTTATTGGACATGTTTCATTAATGAGATCCTTCAAGTTATAATGAACAAATACCAAATCATTTAGCTTTTATGTCTCTAATTTGTTCTTTCTTTATGTGCGTATCAAATTGGACATGCTCCAGATTCTTTCACATTCAAATGTTGATACTATTTTTGATAAAATTCTTGAGATCAGTGCTTGTCTAATGATGACATGATTACAACCTGAAAATCTGAAATCATGAAATGGACTTAAATGACTGCTAGTTGTTATGTGTGACATAAATTCAGATACCTCTTCCTGGTAATGCCTTATTTTTATTTTAAGCTTATCTCTTCCTTTCCTCATTTCTTATTTTTTGCATTGTTTAATCACACAAGGTGCTACCCATTCCTGGTAAGTAGCCTAAACCATAATTACACACGTATGCCCGTACTGTCATGTTTTCCTTCGTTTACCCTTTAGTCCCTGGGCACAATGGGTTTAAGCTCATCAGAACACTCCACTCAATCAAAACGCTTTGGACCCTTTTTGGCCTACATCCAATCGAATCGACTTTAATTTGCAAGGTGCCCAACAGTTCTTTTATAAAAAAGGAACAAAGACAACCAGTCGCCCAAGTTTTCAATTAGTCGGAAAGAGCAATTACAAAAATAGATCTAGCAACAACCTTAGCAGCAATGGCGCGGAGATACATGGCGCGATGGGCACCGGAAGTGCGAGGCCAGTCCTTCCCCCTGTTCCTGAGGAACGCCCTCCTAGCGGCCTGCACCGCCATATCCACATCCTCCGCCGTCGCCGCGGGTATGTCTCCTGCGTGATTCCAACCACTTCACTCCTCGACGACGAATACTACAACAAAAACAGCCGGTATGCACTGCAATGTAAGCCTAAGAGAAGGTGACAGATCCCGGAACCTATAATCTTCTCGTTAGCGGGGTTGATGATGGGGATCCGGTTGCGTAGGACAGGCTCCTTCCACTCCCCATCGACGAAGAGCTCTCGTCGAGGCACGACGACAGACGATGCCATGGGCACGACGACAGACGATGCCATGGGACGAACCTCGTTGTCTGGCAGTGGCAGCTACACACGACTGCCCTAGCTCACCAGTTCACGACTTCACGATTACCGTCTGCGGCATTGCTGGGACTGGGAGAAAATTTTAGTTAAAGTTACGATAGATTCGAAGTTGAAGGTAAAGTTAATTTTGTAAATAATTTTAAATAAAATTAAAAAAATTATTTTCAACCATTTATTATTTTTCCACGTATATAACCGGATTTACATTGACACTGTGGATGATGAAGGATACAACAAAAGTTTTTCTTTTGAAAAATAAGGATAATAATTAAGATAACTTTAGACCATTACGTAAAAGCTAAAAGAGGTTCAACGATATAAAGTCAAAAGACAAGTAAAACATACAAATCAAAGTACACAAAAAAACCACTAAATTCAGCAGAAATTAAATTTTCATCCACTAAACGACGAAATGGACGAATATCAACATCAATGCTTGTTTTAAAAGCTCCGGTATTTGGTAACGTCGATACATACTTATCTTAAATAGACAACTTTTTTAATTTCTTCAACTGATGCACCTGAAGAAGAATGTTCAATAAAATTTACCTTAATAAATTTTATTGAATACTGAAGTAATATTTAAAGAAGAATTTCTAAAGATTAAATTGTTTGTAAGCAACTAAGTACTTTAAAAAAAGATTGAACAATTATTATGAAGGTGCGGAACGAAATTTTAAATTTTAAATTAAGCAAAAAAAACACAAAAATGAAGAAATCGCCTCTAACAAGATCACAACTATCTTTTAATCAGAAAGTCCTTAAACAAAGTGATTAGTAGTTTCAATGGTCAAGTTACGCAAGAAGCAAATATTATTTCCCTACCAATGGTCCTAAGCATCGTACGCACACGGAGGCTGATGAACCACCGCTGCCTCTTCGGAATGGCACGCCATGAGACAGGTGGGAGGGCCTCAGCCGTGACGAGATTTTCGTGCGGGCACCTCCTCCGTCGTCACTGGGGAGAAGTGATCGCGTGCAGCATGCGCCGCAATCCCTTCCACACGATGAGGTCCTTGGTGTTTTCAGGACGACCGACGACGCCACCTGCCGCCCCCACCATTAACCCTCAATTCAAATGCCGCTAGGGCCCATCCCCGTCTTGGTCAGGGCGATTGCCGGAATGAACTCGGGCTTCATCCACTGCCGCACCCGACGGCTTGATCTCGGTGTAGAGGATGGTCGAGGCCCGACTTGGAAGGGCTTGGTCGTGAAGATGGCCGATTTGACGCTCTTCCAGGTCGAGCTCACCAACACCGCATCCCTTCGATTGATGCAGGAGTGAGTCAGTGAGATACGTAAATTAATTTTAATTTTAACTTTAAATTTATATAAATTTGTGTTTATTATAAATCTTTGTATATAAATTTTTATATTACAATTTATTATACTAATTTTATAATAATTTTCAAAATTACTTTTAACTTCAAAAATCAAAAAACACGTCACCAGCAACTCTTCCTTCTTTTCAGATTATTTTTCACTGATCTTATAAAGTACTTTTAACTGATATTTTCATTTTAACAATAAAAATTACAAAAGAAACCTTTCTATATAATACTAAAATATATTATTTAACGCAAAAATAAAAATATTATAAAACGATTATCTTACAAAATATTTAAATTTTTTCCTTTAAAATAACTATTGTAACGTGTAAAACCGTTCATAATATTAAAATGTTAACACAAATAGTAAACAATACATTAAATATCACTTATATTAAATAAAAATATTAAAAAGGTAAATTTAAAATTTTACAAATAATATTATTCCAACAAAAAAAGTGTCACCTTTAAATTTTAACCCGTTGAGCTGCTGCTCTTCCAGAACATAATTACAATACTACAACTTAAAACTACTCTTAATTAAAACTGAAACAAATGCAACCAAAATGTTCCAAATACCAAAATGACCTATTTAAAAAATCAAATAAAATTCAAAATAACATCATCATAATAACCCTTCTATTTTTTGTAGAAATATCCGTTCGGCTGCTTTTTTCAAGATATTTATTCGTCAGGCTCACGTGTTCTATGGTAAGACATTCAACTCGATTATAAAGGATAAGAAATTGTGTTAAACGTTACCGCATCACAACTATAACGTTATACTACTAACGTCAATACACACACACACACATTGTGGTTACCATCAAGCGGATATTGATTCTTGAATTGGAACATCGAAAATGCATTTCCCATGAGTTAATGCAAGGACTTGTACATATCTACGGCTAATAGTTCTCATGGCATGCGCAAAGCTCCAGATAACTTAAGTTACAAACCTTGTTCAGTAGTAGGCAATTTCTCAAGTTTCGCAACGAAAAGTCCGCTGGTTTGGGAAGTACAAGGATCAAACCTCAAGGTTTTTGCTATTCCACCACTCTTGCAAGGCCAGTTTTTTGCCACATCAATTTCCTTTAGTTCTGTCATAGCAAACACCAATATCTCAAAATGCTGTTATCTGGGGGTAAGAAAAGTGTAACAAATCTAAACCAAAAGAATGCAATTAACTAAATCGATGCAGTCTGACTAGGAAAACAAAACAAAAAAAAAAATCTGAGGATTGCTATATTTAAAGGGAATAGTTTTGCTATATTTAAACAATTACAAAATGATTGTTATTGTTCAAGAAACTAGACCAATGACAGAATGTCAGAGATATTCTTTTTGAAGTTTACGTAAGCAATATTCTGAGGAAACGTTACAGATCAGTATGGAAGGTGGAAAGGAAAATATCAACTCAAAAGTACGATTACTTGTAAGACAGGCTTGCAAAGGAAGGGTATTTAACAAAAGTTTAAAGCTGGTTGGCAGTGGCAGAAGATATAATGCGCAGTGTGCAGCTTGATGATGAAGCTCTTGGTCATCTGTTTCTTTATTACTCTTCAACTCTAGCATTTTAAGTAATTTATATCTATAAATCCAAGATGGCCAGACAACTCATAATAATATCCTATCTGTTTGGGAGGAGGGAAAATGATAGGCAAATGGAGTAGAGATCAGCACAAGGGAAGTTTGATACGAGCCGTGGTGCACACCCATGTCCAACCGTCACTGTAGTAGCTGTAAGGGAATACAGGAGAGGACACGACCTGGATAGAAGAGGCAGAGAAATAAAGCTGCAAAAAGAAACAATTCAATAGGAGTCATTACTTCCGATTGTCTTTATCATTGCCATATGTAGGGTGAGGAGACACCCATCTTTCCTATCTAGGCTCGTACATTAATAAGAATGGATGTAGATGTAGAGAAGTTGCCATCATTCTTCCTACCCTCCCTACATCTTCCCTTCCACTACCTTATTCTTTTTTTTGGTAGTCTATCTAGATTATGTACAATTAAATGATTGCATTTGCCAAGGCAATTCGGATAGGGTGTTTCATTCCCAGTAGTTTCTTAGCTGATGATTGGGCTACAGAGCTAGGGCATCCTGGCAAGATTTGTAATCTTATTCATTTTCTCTCGCTGATTGTACTCTTTCAATGGATGTTTCTTAATATCAATTAATGAGAATCACCCTACCAATTTCTCAAAGAAAAATTGATATTCTCAGGAAGGAAGAAAAAATACCAGCTTGAGAATTTATTGTGATGAACTGCTCCACGATACTCTCATTCTGTGCAATTGTTAGGCTGACCAACGTAATGAAACAAGATAAGTTTATCTTCAAAATCAAGTCATGAAGCATCCTAGAAATCTACAACCATTTGAAGTATATCTCACCTACAGGTACTGTAGACAAGGTAACCACCAGCTTTTAGTAATTTAAATCCATTAGAAAGAAGGTTGAGCTGCATGTATGAAGGAAAGCAAAAGGCTATTAGCAACAAAAGCACACTCAGGTCATGAAATATTAGAGATCGTGCTATAAACAAATAACACAATGAACATGCAATATGAACATAAATTTATGTGAAATGAAATAACAAGACATACATGAGACAATAATGAATCTAAGTTAAACAAAAGTTATGTTCCTTTTAAGCGGCAGTTATTAAGTAATGTTCTACTTGTGGTTATGGACTAATTTCCATTAAAATATAACTAACCTGAAGATGCATCAAAATGTCAGTTCTCTGAGCATCAAGTACTCGATGTTGTAGAGTTTCCCATCCCCATTTCTCAAATTTCTGTATGTGTTTTATTGAGCCGTCATGTGTGCATTCCGCATCCACAAGCACCTAATTAGTTGCCAAAGAAAGTCAATGACTCATGAGAAATCTCAAGCAACTGACCAATTTTATACATCATTATATAGGTGTATCTAAAAGATTATCAGGCATAAAGCCATAAAGGCCTCCATGAAATTTTGTGAAAGAATGAAAATCATTCTCAAAATAAAGAAATAAAGCAAGGGAAAATACCAAGCAACATTAGTGGCCGATTTCTTCTCAAGAGAGGAAAAATGAAACAAGTAGAACCACTATAAGTAAACAAGATATAAATCACACGATCAAGATTCATTTCCCATATAAAGGTCCCATACTATGAAATGCCTAAAAATTCAGTGGTGAAATACAGAGTGATAAAAAATTCAAATGCAAATCACTGACGAAAATTTGGATGTCACTTAAAGCTTACTTGTATAATGAGAGGAGCATTAATTAGACAGTTTGAGCCAAAAAAACCTATATACAGAAAGTACTACAATGTGATCTCCAGTGAACCTTTGGAAATTTGAATCATTTTCTCCCGGAGAGAAAGTAGAAAACAAGGTAGCAATGGCCTTTCCCGTAGATAGAAGAAAGGGTGATGATTGACTATTGAAGCAATGTGGCAATACAGGTTATCATGTTTTTCCTTGTCATGAGGTATGAAAAAGCCACTGGAGAGGGACACTTCAGAATCTATAGTCAAACCTCTGTTGTGTATTACTATTTAGTATAGCAACAAAGCTTGTTCAGGAAAGATTTACAAATCCACATAAACAGACTGAAAACTTCTGCACCCTCTCCATCAAAAAAAGCAGAAAACCAATATATCCATTACATAGAATAGGCAAGGGCTAAGCACCTTTCTAATTTGGTTGAACCAAGTAATCTAAACACTTGTCATCCAAATTGAAAGTTTTTCATCTTTTTAGTGAGCGTTCCTTTGTCAATCATGAACAGCACCGAATAAGAGGTGAGGTGGTTAAGCAAAATTAAAAAGGTACCATCTAAAGTACCGACACTAAGTGGGACCTCAACAACAAAAGGGGATTCCACATATAGTCCTACTCAAACAAAAGATAATGGGTACACCATCATATGGAGTCCAAAACATTGAGCACCCAAGCCTACCGACAAGGTAACAGGTAACAGCAAAAGAAACTGCTTAAAATGAAGCAGTGACTCATGTCCCAAAAATAAGGGAGAAAGTGTAATTTACTACAATCTACCTAAGTATTCTTTAATTGCAATCCAAGATTGCTGGTATTAGAAGCAATGCAGCATACGATGGTGTATCAATGCTTTTGCAAAACAAAATTCTAACATAAGCTTGGGAACATCATATGAGAGAAGTTAAAGCAATGTATATCTAAAAGACACCATGAAAAAAAATTGACAAATTAGAAACTTATTTGAAAAAAATATGTGACCAAACAAGTATATAAAGTTTAATTAAATTGAAGAAGACAATTGCTAAACATAGATTACTGCACATAATACAAGTGATTTGCTGGTCAATATGTTTAGCCAGAAATGCAGTAATCTTCAAAGGGATCTCAGCCTCAACAGCAGAACTTCTGCATGCGACTTTAAGCTTGTTCAATTTTTGGAAATGGGGACTAGTTTGTAACTAGTTATTTCATTTTTCTTGCATGCTTCACTTTGTTGATCAATTTCTTTTTGATGAGCCCTATGATTTTTATGAGAATCACCCTACTAAAAAAGCAATCAGATACAGTGAAGCAATAAAAGTGGCTAATTTAATTTTCTAATCATAAAAGCTAGGCCCTCGTAGATTGGAAATAATGATTAGTTTAATATCAAAATTGATGGAGCCTGAAAAAGATGCTAAACTTTTAGAGAATATTTCAAAGGTAATGAAAAAATCGTGAGAATAAAGATCCATCTGGAGGTTTCCACTTGGAAAGGTTAGCTTTTGAAATGTTTGTAGTAGCTGATTGCCAAAGTGCTTTGAGAAGCAAGCATTCATAGTGAAATTCAAACACTAGTTTGGTAAGTGATGGAATTAAAAAACATATATTCCAAGGTACTTGTATCTATGAAAATTTAAAATGTGCATAACAAAGTCTTTCAGTCTTTGTGAAATTCAGAAACTTGTTTGGAACATTGTACCTTATAGGTATTTTATAAAGAATAAAAGACTTTCTTACACATGGTGGTGGTAATATCATATGTAACAGAAAGTACCGCACATAATAAACTTTAATTCATAAGAGCTATTCTGATAAAAAATGATGAGAAACTCAAATGTGCATAGAAGCTGGAGAAATACAATTTCTCCTAAAGCTTTACAGAGCTACGGAAGTTGTCCCTTGGGACAGATCATTTGAGACTGCTGTTAGCAAAGCCACTATTGGCTTTTTGGAGCTTCATCCAGAAGCTTGCACCTAAAACTAGTTGTCACAAACACACCCTATGTTAAAGAAAATGGCATTTTCTTTAGTTTTTTCCCTACCCCCAATTATTGTTGGTGTAGGGAAAGGCATTTCAAAGCATCCAGCTTCAAGGATATGACTATTGTATGTATTAAGGTTCATTTAAAAATCAACTAGTAGTGAACGAACAAAGACACAAGTATATTAGGCTCAAGTTCTACTACATCATTTTTGATATAAGACTATTAAATCTAACACTCTCCTGCATTTGTAACTTCTTTTTTAACCTACAAATGTCTTAAAGGCAACCTACACAAATTAGACTCTAATATCATACTAAAATTTATCTCAAAATCAATTGATAGCAAAAAAAACAGAAGCACAAATGTATTAATCCTAGGTTCTACCATATCATTTTTGATGTAGAACTATTAAAGTATATTAGTAGTCAAGTCAATTTTGAAGTCAAAGACATGGATAAGCATTTAATAAGTACCTTGTCGTATCCAGCATTTGATATCTCAGGATTGTATTGTGTTTGAAATATCTCATTTTTGCGAAGTCCAACCAGTCCAGAGTGTCTTCCATAGAAAAACAACTCTGGTTCAGTAATGCTAGAAATTAAATCTGTATTACTTAATTTTTTCACTTTCTTTTGATCTATCCACCGTCTCTTAGAAGTCCATTCTTTCAACACAGCTGAAGAATCAGTCATGTTACCCACACCTAAAATGAAAAAAGAAGGATCAATGCTAAAGTAACATATCATACAAATGGCAAACATCCACCAGATAAAGCTCTATCCCTGAGAACAAGGAAGGAATACTTGTTTCATTTTCACTGAATGACCTCATAAATAAATTATCCTTCACTGGCAGCAGGGAGAATGATGTCCCATCTGCAACAAAAAGCCTGCAATGGCCCCCAAGTGCATACTTCTGCAACATTGTTCGACAAGCTGCCAATCGATGTTTTGAAACATCAACACCAGTAAGAGAACCTGTATTACCAAGCATGTCAGACAACATGCAGAGCTTTGCACCTGCAAATCCATGTCCAAAGCAATGAAAAAGGGACATTTTGAATCACTTGTAGCAAAAAACTATTTCACAAATCAACAGTTAATAAACTGTCCACTCAAGTAAATGACCATGGAATAAAGCATTGTATGTGTACTGCCATAAGTTCATTGCTATTCATAGGTCTTAAAAAGATGAAAGCACCAAACTATTGGCAAATAACTGTAACTTACCTGGAGCAGCACAGAGGTCAAGAACATGATCTCCAGGTGAGATACCCAAGGCCAGAACTGCAGCCCCAGATGCAGCATCCATTCCATATATCTGAATTAGTCACGGGAAATAAATAAGCATCCTGTTCTACTATGATTTAAGACTCAAGTTGATGAAGCAAATGAGACGAGAGAATATGATAGCTTGGGGAATAAGAGCTCATCACCAGGTCCTTTCGATATATATACAACAGTATTTTTTACAAGGACACCCCCCAAACTCGTGGAAGTTTACCGAGATTAGTTTGTCCGGAACTTAGATTTTGGTTGGCTCTGCCAGTTCTCTAGTGAGATAGGCTGCATGTTAATTTGTTGAAGGAGCAATGCACTTGTAATCATTGAACAAGTTCAACTCCTCGTCTCATGGTCATGTTAAAAGCCAGCATGCTTATCATGGTTGACACCTTCGCCTTGCCCTATCTTAATCTGGGAGAATCTTGTATCGAGCTTATTTGACTATGCATGCAACTTTTTTAAGGATTTTCATGGTAGAAAATATTAAAAAAAAAAATTTAATGAAATATTACTGAAATCTAATTATTAAAATATATTACCATACATATCTCTGAAATGTACATATCAGTATTGTTATGTTTCATATTTTGATGTAATCTTAAGATCATTTATGTAATTCAATTTAGATACAAGCACCAGTTACACCATATCATTCGTGCTTCCAATAGCGTAAAAATCTATCTCCTCGACGAAACAGAAATCGGGGACATTTTCAGTTTGCAAATTGAGGATGTTATGTAAGTTCGTCACCTCACCTTTCCTCGTCGATACGCGTTCAAGCAAGCTATCTGTGTACGAGGCGGGACGGCGTAGAACCCCGGCAACCAGTCGACATCTCGGAACTTGCACTTGAGCTCTGCTTCGATTTCCCGGATGCACGATTCATGCCCGGGCTTTACCCTTCGAAATAGTTGGAGAAAGCAACGAATCAGACCGGGCCGATGCAAACATCAAGCATTTTGTTAATGGAGTCGTATCGATCGAATCGCCGTGATCAAAGTAAACCGACCTTATGTAGCGGGGAACGGAGTCGCTTGACGCATAGATCGAAGGATCCAGACCGTTGTCATCAAGAAACTTGAGAAAAGCACTTGGCAAAGGCAAGCCGATAGTTGAATCTGCGGAATCCATCGTCGACTAGTTGCCCTGGGCGTGAATGAAGTAGATCCGAAGAGAAATGGGGATCTCCGTTGCACTTGGGGAGGGGGGAAACTGGCCCGTGCCGGCGACCCGGTGAAGCATTGAAGGGTCGGAGTTGGAAGTGAACTCGCGGTAGGCGCCGCACAGGATCGGCACCGGAACAGCTCATCGGTGAGAGAGCACACTTGCCGGGTCGGAATGCAAAACAATCGGATGTTATCGGACGGCCCAGAATCGGCCTCTTTTGCTGCGTTTGAAAATAATTTTTTTAACTTTAAAAACAGTAAAATGTGAATTTTATAGTTTTTTTATTAACGTCATTTACTCAATCGTTAAAGATGTTAATGTTATAATTTTATTTTTAAATATTAATATAATTAGATGTTAATATTAAAATTATATTTTTTAATGTTAATGTGATTAGATGTTATTGTTGAAATTGTATTTTTCAATATTGATATAATTAAATGTGTAATATTAAAATTATTTTTAAAAATATTAATATAATTAAATGTTATGATAAATTTAATATAAAAAAATTATCTTAAAAATTCACTCGTATCGTCGTAAACTTGGAAGTCTCCGCCCAGTCCGCTCGCCTGCAAAAGGGAGGTGATAAGATACACAAGGCAAGTGTTACAGTTTCACGTGATTTTAATTTAAATGAATTAATTATTGATGAATTAATTTTAAATAATTGAGTTGATAAGATTTGTTGATATTTAAATTCTGATGCTAATACCTTTTTATAGAATTTAAAAACATTGTGCAACCATGTTAGTTGCATGTAATATGGACACCTAGAAGATATAAGTATCGATATTTTCAGAGATAATTAAAAACTGCGCACCATTTAGCTGATCAAAAATAATTTTCTCTGTAATTTAAGTCTTGATGAGTGTAAAATTATTATCATTGTCAGAAGTAATTACTAAAATGAATTGGTTCCAAACTTTACAATCATGAGATTTGAATATAATCCTTAATTTTGGATCAATATATTTCAGATGACAAAAGATTTGTTTAAAATGAATTGGCTATTATCTCAATATTCTTTAATATTTTTCATTTTACTTATTTTTACCTTGATGTTTATTCAAGTGAAAATTAATCAGAACGTATTAGTGAAGCTTAATTTAACAGAAAGTCTACTTTCACTCAGAATTTGTTATAGCCGGTACTCGACTAACCATCAATGATCTACTCTTAGGTTGAGACAGTGAAGAGAGAAAATAATAATTAATTATCAAACTAATTTAGTTACAATAACGCACGCGTGCAGACCAAGGTAAGATGTAGGTCCCAAGGAAGGATGAATTGGTACAATCACATAATAATTGAAGTTGGGTATTAACACAACCTTAGATTTTTAACCCTATTTTAAGTTCCATTTGATAAAAAAGATTTATGCTACAATTACCATACATCGTTAAATTTTTATAGTAATTTATCGATATAAAATTAAATTATTATAATAAAATATTATTTTAAATTATTTAAATTATTAAATATTAACTTATTTATTTTTAAAATAATACTTTCGTTGTAATAAAAAAATGTATGATTTTTTATATTGTAAAAAAAGTTAACATTATAAAATATATTCTTATAATATTTTTTCGTTTTCTCTGCATTATTGAAATTTCTTCTATGTATTACCAAAATTTTCTCTACGAACTATTGAAACTTCTATTGTACTATTAAAATTTCTTTTACTCACCATCGAAATTTCTTCTAAAAACTATCAAAATTTTGTCTGTGCATTACGAAAATTTCCTATGAAAACCACTAGAACTTCATTTGAACTATCAGAATTTTCTATACGCATTGCTTAAACTTCTTCTATACTATCAGAATTTCCTTTGTAAACTACTGGAACTTCTTCTGCATTACTGAAATTTTTTTTACGTACCACTTGAATTTCCTTTACACCATCGCAATTTACTCTACGTACCGCCTAAACTTACTTTACATTATTGAAACTTTCTTTTTATAAGTACCACTGAAATTTCATCTACGAATCACCGAAACTTCTTTTACACTATCGAAACTTCCACACTATTGAAATTTCTTCGTACCTTTTTGTTTATTTATTTTTTAAAAATATTATAATATTATAAAAATATTAATTATATTAAAAAAGTAATAATTTTTTTTATAACAGAAGATCCATTAGGAACCTTCATAATTACGTTTTTCCTTTTTTCTTACGTTCCTGTTTTTAAAATTTTTAGCAGAACTCTAAAAAAATTCATCGATTTGGCCAGCTTCGGTTATTTTTATTTTTCACAATTTTATTTTCATAATACATATGATGCGAAAAAAAAAGAAAACATTAAAGATCATGTATAACGATGTTTCTCTTCTAATGATTGAAAATGGTAAAATCACTCTCGAATTCTAGTTACCGAACGAAGTCATTGTTGTTGTTAGTTGATTTCAATATTTTTTTTAAATTTTGTATTTTAGATTGTAATGTATTTTAATTAAAAAAAGAAAAATATAGAGCATGTCAAAAGTATATGTATTGATATTTATTTTTATTTGATAGACGTATTTGATTGACGCTTACGGCAACTCCAACCTCCTTCCAGAACATTCCTCTACACAAACCCTAGCATGGTGGCCTTGACCTTGCCCGCCACTCTCTCCTTTTCGACTGCACGTCTACTCTCGCCGTGCTTCGCCGCTCGCCGTGCTTCGCCGCTCGCCGGACTACAATAGAAATCGTAGAGTTTTACGTTTCCTGGAATCATGTCTCTGTGCTTCCCGCAGATCACTTTACTTCGGGGTAGAAAAAACTCAAGACCACGGCTGGTCCGTCTTTCCGAAAGAAACTGGAGGGGATGCGTGTTTTCCGTGTTAAGCTCGGAACATCAGAAGCCGACGCATTTCACTCCTGGATATGTCTCTTTCCCAATTCTGGTAGGACTGCCTTTCCTTATTTTTTGTTCATTTGGATTAAATGCGAATGAGCCATGCACGACGATGAAAAATGTGATCCTGATTACGTCTTTGTTCTAACGTTTGTGCAGGTTTGATCTGAAACTTTTCATATTGATCTGTTACTTTTCATATCGATATGTTTGATTTGGTATCCAATTGACGTAATTCGTGCTTTTGTTTAATATTGTAGATGCTATGTATTATTGGAAGCGGTTTAATTTTTCCATTCATACGAAACTTAGACAAGTACTTTGACATGACAGATTAATGGATGTGCTGGAAAGATGGGGAAAGCAGTTGCAGAAGCTGCGGTTTCTGCAGGTTTAGGTTTGATACCCATTACATTCGGTGCCCCTAGTGAGGTCGGTCAGACTGTGAAGATTGGAAGCACCGAGGTTGAGATACATGACCTCTCTGAAAGAGAAAACCTTCTCTCTACAATCTACAATGAACACTCGGATGTTATAGTGGTTGATTTCACCGTCCCAGATGCAGTAAATGGTACATTTTTGTTATTATACGTCATATTTCAAGGCATAGTTAGTCAAGCAATTTGTCCCAAAACAAACGATATTTTTATGTGTCTAGTTTAAGTGCTAACCATCTGGTTTACAAATCAAATTGATATCTAGTTTTTCTCCAAACACAAGTAATGATGGAAAGGGGGCATGCGTTTTTTTGATGATGGCAGATTTTTTGCTTAGAGGTGAAACTAAGATTTCTTGCCCCGTAGTGGAGTGGAAGATCAACTACGTTTAGGTGGAAAGGGGGCCTGTGTTTAGAAAGCTTTCGCTATATCATTTTTTTTTGTATTTTTGAGAGTTTTTTTTAAAATTTTGCATATGTCTGGTATAGTTATATTTGATTGATAGAGAAACAAGTAGTTCTTAGAAGCAACTTAGTGTTTCATCATCTGCGTGTGAGCCCACCAGATTAATTTGTTGTTAGTCGGAGTTTGGTTTTAGATGAAAGGTGTGATCAACCTAGGTGTAATTTCGAAATTTGTTTCGATTAACAGTTAACATTTTTAGGATTTTATATTCTTTTTGGCATTGTCTATACTTGTTTCATTTGTGCTAAAGGTAGTTTTGTTGTGATATTTATTATCTTATTTATTCTTCTTCCAGACAATGCTGAATTATATAGCAAAATTGGTGTGCCTTTTGTTATGGGCACTACTGGTGGAGATAGAGTGAAGCTATATAAGACAGTCAAAGAATCAAATGTTTATGCTATAATTTCTCCACAGATGGGCAAACAGGTATGTCCCTTTTTTTGTTCTGTATGCCGTTTCATGCTTAGCCTCTGTATCAAGTTGATATTTTAGTATGACCTTGAATATATCTATGTTTCCTTTTTTTAGGTCGTGGCTTTTCTTGCAGCCATGCAAATCATGGCCGATCAATTTCCTGGAGCATTCTCTGGTTATACATTGCAGGTCAGATATTCTTTTTAATGTGTGTACGATCTGTCCTTTTGGCAGATATTTAATTGTCCTCGAACTTGTGCTGATCGAGTCATGTAAACTTTATTTTCTCATTTTACTTGTTCCCTGGTGTCTTTTAGTTTCTTTTTTAATATGTGATGTAATTAATAGAAACAAATTTCATCAGTAGCAGATATATCAAACTGATTTATTCAAAGTTCTTCCTTAATCCATGTTATATGGGCTTGAACAATTTTCCATTTGGCATTATTACATAATTGGATTACCAGCATGATTGTCATTGTATTGAATGTGCTTTAATGACAAGGCTCTTTTTGTTCTTTTATGTATCTTTACTTAATATTACATTCTCACGTGCTTGTGCAATCATGAGATCTTTGTTTTAGGAGTTGAAAAGTAGATTCAAATGCTCTTCATCGTTTTGTTGTCTGGTACATCTTTGCATACTACAATTTAAGGTTCTAGCCATATTATTGTTATTTGCTTGTACTGGTTCACTTAGCATTTTCTCATATTTCCGTAATACTGCCCTGATTCTTCCAATGATATATTTATATTGGATTACCAGGTGAAAGAGTCACATCAAGCAAGCAAGGTTGATACATCTGGCTCAGCCAAAGCTGTTGTCTCATGCTTCCAGAAGTTGGGTGTTTCCTTTGATGTGAACCAGGTGTTCAATATTTGAATGTTGTTGCAAAAGAAAGTGTTTTATTTGTTATTTTTCTCAATTCTGTAAAAAAGGTAAAAGAAAATAGGCATCATAGTAAATTAAAAAATATTTTTATAAAAAATGGTTGGTTTAAATGGAATCCTTTTGTAGAAAATAATATAAATAAAAATGAATAAATATTAATATATTTAAAAACTCATCACAACCATCTGAATAAATGAATAAAAAAATTATAATTCAATTAAATGTAATAAAATTTAGAAAAAATATTTTGGTTACTAATTGTCACTAAGGAATAAATAATTAAATTAAAAACCTAAATAAACCTATAAAAATACAATTAAAGTTCTAAATATCAAAATTGTGGAAGTATATCATTAAGAATAATTAACAGGTGAAATCTAAACTATAAAAAATGGCCAGCAAAGGAAAAATGGCTGTTTTCTCAAAACAAAATCAGAAAACAGTTCTTTAAAACAGAAAATGGTCATTTTCTTTCAAACTAGTTTTCCTTCTTTTCCAAAAATTGGAATGGTTTGTGATGAGAAAGGTTTTTCTTGACATTTTTAATAGCCGTGGCTTTCATTTTTTACAACAATCATTCTCTTGCAGTGTTATTTTTCCTCAAAAGTTTTTGTTATTATTTTACATTAACTTGGAATGTGTTCTGGAAGTAGTTAAACATTCGTCATTCTTAATAATCTGGTTTTTAGTGTATATTACATATTTTGGGAGTAGTTAAACATTCATCATTCATAATAATCTTGTTTTTATATATATTTTGTTTTGGTTAGTTTCTTACACTTTGGAACCTACTACTACAACTATCATGGTCTCAATGAACTTTTCTATCCGAACTTCTTTGACTTCTGCCTTCTTGAAGAGGGAAAAAATCATTTACCTACAAAAATTGTTCTTTTGATGAACGAACACATTATATTCGTTGTATTGGCTTCTAGTATGTTTCTTTGAGGCAAAAGATCGTAGTAGTGGCACAAGTCTGTAGCAGTTCTTGCCATTTGACAATCGTCCTCGTTTGACATTTGTACAATAAATAGTTCTGTATTGCACCAGCATGGAAAAATCTTTTGAATATGTATTATTTTTGGAAAATTTCAGAGGCATTAATCACCCATCTTTGGTATGCTTGTCTCCTGCAAGCAGATTCAGCAAATTAGAGATCCTCAGGAACAGCTCGAGATGGTTGGTGTCCCTGAAGAATATCTATCAGGCCATGCATTTCACATGTATCATCTTACGTCGCCAGATCAGACGTACTTATCCTTCCCTGGCCTGATTTCAGCTTTCGCATGTTGACTATGATATTATGAAGCAATTGTTTATAATGGATGTAATTTGCAGAGTCTCTTTCGAGTTCCAACACAATGTATGCGGACGATCAATATATGCAGAGGGATCTGTGGATGCTGCTATATTTCTAGCAAACAAGGTTTTCCTAAACGCACATTTCTCCAGTCCATTTGTCCTATTTTCTGGTTTCCATGTGTTTATTTTAATCACGATAATTTATCCTTGATAGGTTTTGCAAAAGGATGACAAGAGAATGTACGACATGATTGATGTATTGCTAGAGGGTAACATGAGATAATTTTGGTTTGTTTGCTACTACATTCATTGTTGATGTTTGATTACTAGACTCTTACACTTTTTTTGAGAAACTTCAATTAAATACCATACGCTTTATTACAATGCGTCTAGGTTGGAACCTAGGAAATGAGAATAAATCAAATTTGTGGGCAATGACTAATAGCATTATTAACATTTTTACCAAACGCACGCTAAAAATGGAGAACTCAACGCCTTCTAAAGTTTGTGGGTTGAGTTGCAGGTAGAGAAATCATAGAATTCCATTTAAATTGAACTAAACCACACAAAAAAGATTCAATTTGATTTGATTAAATTGAATTATGTTGTGCTGGATAAAATGGTTTCATATTAAAAAAACATTTATAAGTTATTTTTTATTAGTTAATTAATATTAGTGAAATGAATTTTATCATTTTAAATGACATGTGTAAGTGGTCGAACTATTTTAGGAAATCAGATGCTTATAAACCTCGATCGATCTCCTTTCCAATCCTCGTTTGGAAACCAAAACCTGTGCCCTTTAAAACGCAAGAAGCATCGGCGCCGGCCTCTGTGCGTTCATCCCCACGCCACTTTGTATTGTCAAAGTTCTTTAAAGATGTGATTAAATTAAAACTTAAGCAGCTGTACTTTAGAGAAGATTTAACTACTGAAATAAAGAACACAACGAAAAGTCTATCGATGATACAGTTGGAAGCTAAAAGAAGAACAAAAGCATATTTTAAAGATCGATTAACACCTTTTCCTCCGACTTCGTCACCTCTCCTCTTCCAAGTCAAAGAGTCACATTTAATCATTTATGGTAGCAACATGAAAATTTATGCCATTCGAAATTTCATCTGACATTGTAGTACGGAAATATCAATTAATTAATTAATTTTTAATCACGTCAACAGTTTGCACGGAAGTGCAGGCCACTTGTTTTGTTTTGTGGTACAGTCCATATGAACAAAGAGAAGTCGATAAAATCTTTTAAAAAAAGTTAATGAAAAATTAGGAAAAAGTTTCTATCCAAACTAGTGCTATTTAAACGTTGAATTAAAAGAGTAAGATTGTTGATAAACTTTATATATACATACATATATGAAAATGAAAAATACTTGTACTACTCATAAAGATAAGGATGATCGCAGGCAATGCATATTAACATAATATTATAAATAATGTTAATATAATCTATCAATACAACACAAATATTAATGTTAGATTATAATACAAATGAACAAATGATGTAATAGTAATCTAAACATAAGATTTTTGTTAATAAATCAGTAATTAAGTTAAAATTACCTGTTTTTTAAAATTCGTGGATGTGTATAAACACCATGGTTTTTATTTCACTGTGTTCTTGGTAAGGAGTTGATAAATGTATAACTAATTTTCTATACCTTTTCACTTCCGGCAGAGGGCGTTTGTTTCGAGGTTGGACTTTTTTTCGACGCCGAACTGTCACAAATAAATGGAAGGAGAGAAAAACATTAGCATTATGATTAAATCATTAGATTATGAATACATTTGTGAATTTTAATTTCGAATAAATCGAAACAAAGATGAGTGGAGGAAAGTGACATGTTTGGTTAACAGAAAAATAACAGGCGAGGAAAAGGGAAAGGAGGGAGGGAGAGGACAGCGCCTTCCTGGAGAAATGGAGAGAGGAGGGGACGTCACCGGAGAAGGAGAGGAGGAAACGAACAACCATCATCTCACCGGTGACGGTCGATGCGATGCGATCCCGGTCCTCTACCGTCACCGGACGATCCCCCGCCAGCATGCAGCACGCCGAACCGGGCCGTTTCTGACGATTAGGGAAATGGCGGCGCTCCAGCTGGAGGAGCGCCAGACGGACTGGGGATACTCTGGCCCGATCGTCTCCTTGGATGTCGTGTGGAACGTCGTGTTTGTGGCGGTTGCGGCGTCGGTGCTGCTGTCGACGGCGAAGGAGAGGCCGCCGACGCCGATCAGGGCGTGGATAGTCGGGTACGCAATGCAGTGCATGTTGCATGCGGGATTCGTGTGGGTGGAGTATAGGAGGAGGAGGAAGAGGAGGACGAGGAGGGGAATGGAGGTGGAAAGGGGATTGGGGGAGAGGTGGTGGGACCATGGGGGGGTGGACGATGAGGACATGAGATTACAGGAGGAGAGCGAGGAATGGAGAAAGAGAAGGTATGAATTCTTCTTCGCAGGAAGAAAATTTTCCTCAGAATATTCTGGACTATCTATTTGGTGATTTTAATGTGTGGGAATTCTTGTTTCCTATGACGTTCTGTTTCTTCTCGCCATTCATTTTTCCTTTGATTTTTCCGTGGTTTGTGTTGTAAACAACGAGTGTAAGTTGGCTGGACGCAACGGAGAGGAGGATTGTGTCAAATTTTCCCTATTATATATGATAGATAACTATGACGTACGTGAATATGCATGTTTTGGAGGTCTGGAGCTAAAATTTTACTCATTAGAATACTATCGTAAGCTTTCTGGTCGTTGTTGAACTACCGTTGGCTATGAATTTTTGGTATTGTCTACATATGATATTGCAGCTCACTGTTTAGCTGTTTTTCAAAAGTCCATTTTGTTCCAAATTGTGATATTTGACTTAATAGTATACACTTATGCGTTTTATATGAAATTAATATTCCTGTTTCCTGAGATTCGTCAAGGCTTGTCTTATTTCAATAGAGCAGATAAGATTCTTGACAGCCTGATTCTTGTCTTAATGGTTCTATTTTATATCACATTTTTTCATAAAGTTCGTCTTTTTTTGAAATTATCTCGAGCACTTGTTTCTATTTTGAATTGATGTTACTTTTATCCGTATGTTGTCTTTTATAATTTTTTTTATTAGGTTCCTGATTGATTTGATAATACTGTAGGTTTTTTTGAGATAACATGTCAGATGAAGAGTGTTCCTTTTTAATAAATTATGTGTATATTTCAATTTCTTCTTCCGTTAAGTGCATGCTCACTATCCACTATCCACCATATGATGCCCACATCTTTTGTTTGTCTATACTTTATATAGATAAAATAGTAAAAAGAAATGATTTTCAATCACTTTCATTGAAAATAGTAGCATTCAGAATTATAAATAATGCACTAAATATTGACGGAGAATTTAACAATAATGCCCACATCTTTTGTTTGTCTATACTTTATATAGATAAAATAGTAAAAAGAAATGATTTTCAACCACTTTCCTTGAAAATAGTAGCATTCAGAATTATAAATAAAGCACTAAATATTGACGGAGAATTTAACAATAATATGATTTATTATATTTTACTTTTACACCAGGATTATGAAGAAGCTGGAGTCAACAAATGCTGTGGTTTCTTTCCTCTGGTGGATTGTTGGATTCTACTGGATTGTTGTTGGTGGTCAAACTCTGCTGCAAGATGCCCCTCGTCTTTACTTGTAATTTCATTATTAAGACTAATTTTGCATGTTATGGCCACATAATTATATAATGTGCTCTCCAACAAGCACTTGCACACACATTTCATGCTTTGGTTCTAAGTGTCCCATGCTAAGTTATCAATTTTATTGAGATGGCACTAATCATGAAAAAGGATGGAAACTGAAGCAGTTGGTGTACAGATTCTCAAAGCTATCAAACCAGTTTCTCAAGGACAGGACATAACTTCTATATTTTGTTTTGCCGTGTATATATATTTTGTTAAACCCATAAGAGCGTAACTCATTGCCTGCTTGTGAATAAGAATTCTGTAAAATAAAAAAAATCTCTAACTTATTAAAAAGATAAAAGGAGTTTCATGCAATCTTTTAACTGTCTTTAATCTGCATATTGTTTTGTAAAAAGCAAGATACTGCTGAGTGGTGTGTTCTGTTTTTAACATTTGATACCAAATCTGATATTGTTCTTATGATCCCCCAAAATTATTGATTTCTCAATGATTTGCAGGTTGACAGTGGTATTTCTTGCATTTGATGTATTTTTTGCTGTATTCTGCATTCTGTTGGCATGCTTTATTGGCCTTGCTTTATGCTGTTGCTTGCCGTGCATCATTGCCATTTTGTATGCCGTGGCTGGTCCAGAAGGTGCATCTGACATTGATCTTAGCCTGCTTCCAAGGTTCAGATTCCGTGAAACCAGCCCATCTAGGTTGTTCACTATAGGTTCCGAGCAAGCATCTTCTCTAGTGGTAATGGAAATGGACTCCCAAATTGTTAATGACCTTGCTCTTTCACCTGATGATTCAGTGAGTTCATCTTATTTCATTACTAAAAATTGTTCATTAGCAAGTTACTTCTGTATACTGAGAAATTTCTGGCAAATTCTTCTTATGTTCTTCAATTGTTCTTCTAGTGGGCAGTAGATTTATTTTATTATCTGATTGTTTCATGTATCTTGTGTTCCTATGAGAAGTAAAAAGTGTTAATTCCAAGTTTGTTGCTATGATGATTTTTGTTTTGGCAATTACAAACATGGACAATTAATGGAAGTTATTCATTTATTTAGACAACTAATAGAAATAGTGGAAAGCTTAAAATTAATTGGTTAAGTATTGTGAGAAAATATTTACATTTATGTAATTTAATTAAAAGATTTGATTGCAGATAAAAATATTTATAAGAAAAAGATTTATATGACTGACCTTACATTGTGAGATTATGACAAAATATCGTTGTAATAACAAACAACTATCAAACTTTCTTTCAAGTCTTATGAACTAATTTTAGTAGATGCACCCATATATTTGATTAGCATATGAGGAAGAAAAACGCTGCATGAAGGTGTAGCTATTTTTAAAAAAAAGTACGATTGATGGGGTGCATTATGAATTAATTTCTGAACAGTTTACCATTCCAGAGAGTTCTAACTTAATTTCTGTTTATTATTATTTTTATAGTTCATTTTTTAAGTTCTTCATTGTTAGAGATATTGTTGTTGTAGTTGAGATTTTTAATTTTTTTATTCTATTTTTGTCTTTATCTTTTACAAGTGTATGGGCATTTTTGAAAATACCTGTCATGTTGAAATATGAGTGGAACCATAACAATCAAGAACTCTATGGAAATTTTGCCCTTCAGAACATACAGATGAAGTAAACCTTGCATAAGGGAAAAACATTTTTCAAGAAATTAGTGTGATTTACACTTCTTTTCTGATAGATTACGTGCATGTCTTTACACTTTTGTCCAACAAAAGAGTTCCCTGACAATTTTCACTACCGAGGGGATCATGAGGTTCAGGCATGGTTAAAACTTTTTACTTCCGCTATTTTTGTTAATTGAGTCCAACTTTCATTTTTGTTCTTAGGGTTGCAAAACAAATTAAGGAGTTAGGTTTGGGTCTAATTTGTTTATAATCCAATTCATTTATGCCTAACCCAATCCTTATCTTTTTAATAAATCTTTGAAAATTCAATTAATTTCAACTTGTTCGATATTAACTAATTGACTTGAACCAATTTGTTTAACCCATTCGTGAGGTTAAATGAGTTATATATGTAATCTAACTTGTTTAAGCTATTTGATATATTTAACCTATGAAACCTATATACATTTTTATATATTATAAAAGTCATATAAATAACTAAGAAAATGAATAAATACATATAATAATATATGATACATTATATAATAATGATGCTATATAAATATATATTAAATATATAAAATTTCCTTACATGGATTACAATGGATTACATATGTTGAGCATAATTTGATCCATTTAATAAATAATTTAAATAATTCGATTTATCTATGATCTGAATTCATTTAACTTCAACTGTAAATTTTCTTATTTAGGTCATGATCAATTTTACTACCCCTGTATTCTTGGATGCATTTGGACTCTCCAGCACCTTGCCATTTTGTCTTCTGTCTCGATATTGTTTGTATATATGATTTTTGTCTAGAGTGGTACATCTTTTTTGACCTCACATGGTAACATTTTATTGTGTTATGCTTTCTTGTAATCTAGTTCTTAAGAATCGACCGAGTACAGACTGCCTCTGGTACCATTCGATTCAATTCATGGTTGAATAGAGTTTCGTAAATTGTTATTTCAATTTTTTGAGAGGTGCCATTGTAAAAGGTCATCAACAATAAAACAATTGAGTAATCTCTTGGTAGAAGAGCAATTGTAGAGTTGAGTATCGATTAGAAATACTGCTTTCACGGTTGTGTATTTATGTGCGGTTTAGGTTCAGTGTCTTCCAGCACAGCTGATTTCTTATGACAGTTCACATTGAAGTGTGCAGTAGATCGTCTCTTAATGTGTTCGAGTGCTGTTGCAGGAATGCTGCATATGCCTTTCCAAGTACGAAGACGGAGTAGAATTGCATTCCCTTCCCTGTCACCATCATTTTCACACGGGATGTATTGTGAAATGGCTGCGGATAAATGCAACTTGCCCTCTCTGCAAATACAACATCCTGATGGGAGACCAGCAGGTCTAACACTGGCGTTGCAATTGATTGGATCCCTGCCATGACCGACCCTTCTCATCCTCGCAATCATTGCAGATATATTCCAAGGTTGCATATTTAGATGCGTCTTTCGTAACTTCTCATATGCAAGGTTTCATTTAGATATCCCGAGAGCAGATCTTTGTGTCCAGGTGGGAGCTGACTTTTCTTGTACTGGAAAGAGAATTGTGGTGATGTAAATCATCACCGTGACAAGCAGATTGGAGAAGTCTTGTAGAACCTGGAAAGGGAAACGATGCATACAATGTAGTAAGAAACCGGGAAAACCAATAAAGATCGTAACGATTTTGCTAGGAAAATATCAGCGGCAGGGCCGGCTATGCATGGCACATTCTAACCAGCCATCAAAATCAAGTTTTTGGTGTGTATTCATAACAATTTTGATAAAAATTAGAATTACGGAGACATTCTTTAGAGTGTAAAGCATTTAGATTAAGTTAAAAACTAAATATATGTAATATAGTTCCAGCGAAAACGAGGATACTGATGAGAGTTTGCATTTAGATGGTGATGTGATCATCTCATAAGAATAAGATGTTCAAATGTTCAAGATTTATAATAACTAGTAACTAACAAATTATATTTTATGGTATAGAATAATTGATAAGGGAAAGTAAGGTAAGTGTTAAGTGAGAGATGGATGCCTTTAAAATTAAAAGAAATATTTTATAAATTTATTATTTAGCAGGTTATATTTTATGGTTTAGAATAAGAGTCCAGCTCCATTATACCTTTAGAATAATGTATAATGATACAAACAATATTAGTGTTACAGGGACAGAGATATGCTTAAATGTGGTAGTAATATGTCTAAGATACTTTTTACTAAAATTTATTATCTTAAAATGAAAAATTATTTTAAAATAATAATTTAAAAAAAAAGAAAAGATAAGTAGTTTTCTCTGTCTACAGTCTGTTTTCTCTCTCTCTCTACTGATGTGGACCGACGATGGAGCCGTAACGACGAAGAAAAGGAAGTTTGAAAAACAAAAAGACGTTGATATTTTCAACAAAACCTGACAAGCTTATCAAGCTCTTAATGATCTACGAGGAAAAGGTCGAATTTGAGAATTTCTTTACCAAAACACAACAAAAAATGTAAAGATGGGCGACAATTATTGCATGACTGTAATAGTTAAAGATCCATCTATCGGATAATTCGATCAATGGGCGTCGCATGATTCGCCGGTAGCCTGCAAGTTCAGTTTTGATGTGACGATGGTATTGGACGGTAGGCACGTTGGTACGGTCGAAAAGAACTTATTAAACGATCCGTGCAGAGATAAGGATGAAGAGCCTTATCCGGTCGGACCGATCCTATCACCGCCGGCCGAAGAAGAATAACTACACGGATAAAAGAAAAATAAACGACGAAATGTAAGCTTCCGAGAAAAGCTGCGTAGGAAATTACCATTCTTCTTTACTTCAAAGTTTTGATATTTAAAAAAAAATCTTATTACCTTTATTTTAAAATGTAAAAGTAGATATATATTTAAGATTATCATTTTGATATTCTCTTTTATTATTTATCTGACTTATTTTTAATCAAAATCCTTGCACATGAAGTTTAATTCAATGGAATTACATAACTTAATTTTCCTCTTGTTACTCTATTAGACAATACTTTTACTAGTAACTTTAAATTACGCAATTGAGTTGATGTAGTAAAAATGAATTAATTTTATTTTCTTTACCATCGCATGCTTTTAATTTTTTTAACCTACATCTATTTCATTCGTGCCATGTATTTTACCTTTCCACCCAAATAAATACTTCGGTAATTTCGATTCGTCTCCCAGGCACGCACGGGCGAGACCGGACATCATTTTCTGCTCACGTGGGGTCCACAGATTGACAAGCCAC
>JAMKPZ010003886.1:0-25518 GCA_024699675.1 Amphibolis antarctica | reverse complement strand
ACAGGTTATGTTTTCACTGTGGCAGACTCAGTTGTTAGTTGGAAGTCAACACTTCAGCCTACTATTTCACTTTCTACTACAGAGGCGGAATACATGGCAATGACTGAGGCCGCAAAGGAAGGAATTTGATTAAAAGGGCTACTTGGAGACTTTGGAGTACAGATTAACAAAGCTGATATTTTCTGTGACAGTCTCAGTGCCATTTGTTTAACAAAGGACAATGTGTTTCATGATCGCACAAAACACATTGATGTCAGGTACCATTTTCTCAGAAGTGAAGACAGAATAAAGATTTTGAAGATCAGCACTAAGCACAATCTAACAGATATGTTTACAAAGGGTGTAATTGAGAGTAAGTTCAAGCATTACTTGGACTTGCTTAATGTGTATGGCTGCAGCTGACCCCTTGTGTGTCTTGATGGAGAGGCTTGATCAAGGTGGAGCCAGCATTTAAGACAAGGTGGAGATTGTTGTATTATGTTTTAAATGATACTAATAATGTAATTAGTATAAGGGGCATTTTGGTCCTTTGGAAAACCCAAGCACTATATAAGTTTGGCTAGGGTTTTTCAAAGGGTATGAGTTGTGAGTTTGTAACCTTAGCCTCCACAGAAGAAAACTTTCTCCCTCTCCATCCGTGGACTAGCCCTAAGCTAGGGTGAACCACGTAAAATCCGATGTGCACTTTGATTGTGTGTTTTGTTTGGCGATCCTCTCTTCTTCCCTTTCTCATTGTTCACTCTTCCGTTTGATTCCGCTGTGCTTCTTTGATTACCACGCATAACATTATAAGCAATCAAAATTCTTATTAACTATATAAGGAGAGATAATAAATGTCCAGAGATCAACTAAATCGATAGATTTGAAGTGTGGGGTAATAGTGCACACAATACATACCCAGCTTCGGCACCTTTGGCTTTAAGTTCTATAGCACAGAGGGTTCCCAAAGCTACAACTCTCTGCACGGCAGAATGAGATGATATTTGCAGCAAAAGATCCGTGCCCCATAACTGCAAGAACTAAGAATCATCATATAAACAGCAGAAGGAAATTAATTTCCCAATAGAAAGTTGTCAATTTCAAAAATGAGTTCCATTAAGGCAAAGAAGTGCATAGGTGAAGTAGGGAACTGATTAACTGACTTCTTATATAATTTTAAAGACAAAGAAGGTATCAGATGAATAGAGAAAAAACACTTTCATACCTATATTTAAGAATAAAGGAGATATACAAAATTATAATAATTATCATGCCATTAAGTTAATAGGTTATACTATGAAATTATGGAAAAAAGTAATTGAACAACAATAAAGGTCTGCAACTGAAATCAACTTGGATTTATGCTAGATAGGTTGGCAATGGAAACTATTTATTAACTTTTAACAACTAATGAAAATTTTTAGAGATAATTAGAATTATAGAGAGATACTTCAAAGTTAAAAGGATTTAGATCAAGTAAATCAAAAACTAAATATATGAAATAAGGTTTTTATGAAAAAAGGAATAATGATGAAAGTATATAATCTGATGACTATGATTCTAAAAGTAAAACTTTTATGAAACTACTATTCACCAAACTATACTTTATGACTCAAAATGTTAAGCTATAAAGTATAAACACATGCAAAAAGTTAGTATTGTTAAATGTGTATGCTTACATGAATGAATGATAATACTATAAGAAATAGAGTAAGAGTTGCACCAATTGAAGATAATAAAAATTAAAAAAAAACTTAGGTAGTTTTTTTTTTTTATCATACCCTTAAGAGACCAAAAAATACATTAACTAAAAGAAGAGAATTAATTAATGCAAGAGAAACTAAAAGAAGTAGAACAAGTCCTAAAAATACTTGATTAGGAATTGTGATAAAAGATTTAAATTTATGTAATTTAATCATAGATAGAAATACATTGAAGAAAAAGATTGTGGTCAACCTTATAGTCTACTTATGGCTTAAATTATTATTGTTGTACATTTTTAAAAAAAACTTACATATAAATAATACATTTGATAATGGTTATTAAACAATGTGTTATGAGGCAACCTCATATAATGATTACATTCAATAATGATATAATTTTTTAAACCAACATATTATTATGAGGCAGCCACATTTAAGGCTCCCAACCTGATATGTGACCTCCCTACAGGGGCTAACATGGTCCATATGGATGAGGAGATGCAAACCTTCATATTTTGTGGCACATTGGACCTAATCTCTCAATCTGAAGAACAAACATAATCACTTGCAAGTAGGTGTTTATAGTCAAGTACAAAGCAAATGAGGCAATGGACAAATATAATGCCCTACTAGTTGCACAAGGTTTTACATAAGAATACAAAGTTGACTATGTAGAGACCACACCTAGGGCTCAACTGAATTGTATGTGAGTATTTCTTTCTCTTATCATAAATCAATCTTGAGCACTTATGCAACTAGATGTGAAAAACACCTTTATGTATGATGATTCTTTAGGACAGATTTATGAGGCAATCTCTTGAGTAATGTGGCTTATGAAAAATTCATGTTTGCTTACTGTGAAAGGTTATCTATGGACTCAAACAAAATCTACATGCTTGATTAGAGAAGTTCAATGGTATTATTGTGACTAGTGCAATGATGCATTGTAGATCATTTAGTACTGCATGGGACAGTAAATAAGGGATTGTATAATACATACAGTATACATAAATGATATTCTACTTACTACCTAAGGCATCACACATCCAAACAATAACTAATGGCATTTACGATATCTACATGATCTTGCTTTTCACCATCTCTACTTGATATTTAAGCTTAAGGATAATTTAAAGCCAAAAACATAATGGGGGAAAATAAAGCTAGAGAAAATGTCAATAAATAGGCATTCAGGCAAAGACCAAACTTCTGCACTTTCCTAGCATGTTCCTAATAATATTGAAACTAATTATGTGATAGAGGCAAAAACTCGCATTCAGCAGTTATGTGAAACTAATGACTACCAGGTATTGCAGCAAGTACCCCTCTAACAATAGATTAGTAGGTATTATTACAGCAAGCAACAAAAAAACTTCATTACCAAGTACCTCTTTCAGCTTCTCTCCTGTGCTAGAAATATTTGGATTCATTAGAGGGTCTTTATACCAGGAGATAGCTTTGGTGGCAGCTGTGCACCCCATGGCATGAGCAGTATATGAATGACCATGCAGAAGAGCCATTGCCTGAAAAAGATGGATATTTTGTTCCACAGACCTACTAATCTATTACTCAAGGTTGAATAATTTCTATATGTTGTGTTATTCCTTTTAAAAAAGATATTTTCAATTTTTGAAATAGGACTCACCTTTGAGTCCCCTTTAAATGTATCGAAAACAGCTTCAGTTGCCAATGTAGCAGCCAAGGGTACAATTCCTCCAGTCAGCAATTTGGCATAGCATGCAATGTCTGGTAAGCATCCCAGAAGTTCTGAAGCAGACTGGTAAAAAAAATGAGCTATAATCAACGAGTTTCAGAAACAATGAGAACACTAAAAGAAAATTCAATCGTACCTCTCTACCAAGGCGCCAGAAGCCAGTGAATACTTCATCAAATATGACAGGAATTTTATTGATTTTGCACTCCTTCACAAGAATTCTTTGAAAAAGAGGATCAATCATGTGCATCCCACCAGCAGCTTGTATAACTGTATAGTTTATACAATAACAATGCATGAAAAAGCAAGCATGAATAAATATGACTGTATGCATAACAAAAAAATTCAATATGAAATTTTTTCTGTATATTATCAGCCAGAAAATCCTCCAAATACTTTGCAATATCATTAAGCTGTCAAATTTCTCCATAGAACATGAAATCATCCTTTTTCACACCATTTTGGACATTTTGATACCTTTTGATAATTATATTTATAGAATAATAAAGTACTTTCCTTACCTGGTTCTATAATCAATGCTCCTATATGTGCATTTTGATTCAGTTTCAAAGATCGGGAAATGTTCTTTGCTATATAATCCAAGTACTTTGGAGCAAGATCTGAACAGTCTCTGCTACAATGAAATAGATCCTCATGCATGGAGAAGCCTAGCAATGGAAGAATATCTAACTTAATGATGAAAAGCATTAAACAAAATTTCAGATGTGAAGAAAAACATGTCTTGCCTGTGTTTTGGTCTATCCATTTACCAAAAGCTAACTCTTCAGGTAATGAAAGATGCCACTTCCCATTCTGAAAGAAAACTGATGGTGGTTCCAAGAAAAAGCCTCTTCCTGAATACCTGTCATGATTCACATATTCAATAACTCAGTAATCAGGGCAGTTTCACTGTTCATTCAAAGTCTATTTGTACACATTGAAAATTCAGGAAATGAAAATTTGAGAAATAGAAATGAAAAAAATGGAAAATTCAGAAACAATAAAAATTTTAAGACTGTTTGTGCATACCAAAAAAGATCCAAAAAGTATGATTTTTTGTATAAAACTTCAAAAGTAATGATACAAATTTTTTAATATTTTGTTAAAGGATTTATACAAATGATTAGAATAACTTAAAAAAATTATTATAGGACATAAAAAAATTTACAGTATAGTAACTTAAAATTACAGTACAATAAATAAATTTTTTATTAATTTCTTAAAAAAATTTAAGAAACAATAACTCAAAATTTATTAAAATTGGAAGATCAATCTCCATCCTTAATCCATGCAAGGTGGGGGGAGGGGGCCACGCAAGGTGGCAATGTGCAATGGGGTGAACCACGAGCATAGGGGCAAGCAACATGGAGGGGTGGGAATGCATGCAGTGGGCAACATGCGAGGGGGTAGGCAATGCATGCAAGGGGGGCTAGGTGATACACAAGCAACAAACAACACACAGGCAACAAGCGAAATGTAGGAGAGTCGGTAATGAACAGGGGGTCAACACTTTGGGGGCAATCAACAGGCAAAGGGTCGACACGTGAGGGGCAAGACACAAGGCAAGGAGACACAAAGATGTATTTTTTCCTCAGAGTCAAATGAGGGAGGGAAAATCCCATATTTATACTTCTAGGGAATGAGTAAATTTTTCCCGAATTTTTAATCAACACAAGCATTGGATTTTTTTTCTCCAATTTCCCATATTTCAATTTCCCCAACTTCTGAGAGACACAAACCACCCCCCCACCCCCCCTAGCTTGTCTATATGTTTGTAGGAAGGTTTTGAAATCATTGTTTTATTGTTTGTTATCAACTTATCATTGACATGTATCATCACAATTTCTTACATGAAAGTTATTTCCATTTATTTAGTGTATTTTTTTTCAATCTAAGGAAAAATTGAGTTACTGGTTTTTCAATGAAGTGCAATGACAACAAGACTGCTTTTATACCAAGTTATTTCAGCAAGGACATTGATGATAATTTAAGAGATCCAAACCTGTATTCGTTTTTCAACATATCACATCATAAAGTCCCCATACTAAGAGAACATGTGCGAGAAAAGGAAGCTTCCTTACTATTGTATGATAAAAATAAATTACTATAACTGATGATTTGGGAAAGAGTGAGTCAAAATATATGTAATAAGAAAAACTAATATTTTTCATTCAGGAACCAATTTATAAATCAGCATAATTGAAAATTAATTATTCAGTATGCCAGAAACTTCAATGTGATCACCAATATACCAACGTGTGGACATCCATTTGATATGTATTGGGTGAAGGGTGGCAAAATTAAGAACTGCTCACTAATATATGAGATATAGAACTCTAGTACTTTCAATTATCGATCAATGTATCTTTCATTATCCATCATCTTTATTATTATATTAAGCTACACATACTGGCTGATGCAAAAGAAAATCAATCTTCTATTATCATGATTAGCTTGGACTAGGAAATTGGCACAGAAAAATGCAAGTAAAATTTTATCATATTGCACATGGAATCCTATTACAGTACAATTGAATTGCTCCTATAAAATTTTGTTACAAGCTATCTATTTGATAGAAAACAGAAAACTGAGAAAACATGCCACAACTGGACATCAAATGACTTACATGTAATAAGTTAGGAGTGTTACAACAAAGAAAACAATTACTAGCGAAAAAATGTAAAAACAATCACACTTATGATGATAAAATTGTAAACTAAAAGTGTAAGAAAGTGCCACTTCTCATAATATCGACATGCACCATGGTGATTTAGGCCCAGCCCACCTCCACTTCCAACAAAAATCTCTTGCATTTATGCTATGCACTCCTAAAAGCAAGAACTAGTATTATATAATTAATCTATACTGATGTTATCTCACATTCTTCCACATCACACAATGATGGAGTGAAACCACCATTACATGGTTACAATTTTTTATTTTTCTTTTGGTTACTGGAACCACTGAAGAGTCACGTAATGAAAAATACCCCGAAAAAAACTTGTTATCTAAACAGCAGTTCTACTTGAAGCTTCACATGATCATTTTTTCTGTAGATAGCAACCAGATTTAATAGTCCAAATCAAATATTTAGAATGCCCAAAGAAATTAATACCATGGTTGCTGTAAGAAATTTGTGTACGATGATGGTGCTTGAGCTTCCATAGCACCAAGAGTATCACCATGATAAGATCCACGGAGAGCCAAGACCTGGTCAAAGATCACAGTGAGTAGAAGAAAAAAAAGTATATTTACATCTTACTAGTGGAAACAATTCAATTTATAATAATGACCAAATGATGATTTAATTGAAATTTAATTAGCATAGGAATAGTATCACATTGAAAAAAGGGAATAGGAATATTCTCACATCTCTATTCATAATCAATTAATTATTTTGAGTTGCATATCTACATATGTCAAAATAATATCAACATTACTGATGGTCTACTAGACGTACTCCCCACACACCCACTCAATCCAAAAAATGGCACATGCAGAACATAAAAAGATCACAAGTACCATTCACGAAATCAATCCAATTTCTGATTAATCAGACTGATTACTCAAATCGAAAAGGTAACCAATCCAATTAGTGTAAATCAATTGATAAAAATGAGCGATCATTATTTGAGGTCATCAATCAATGGTGACTGAAAGGACACATGCCCTCACAGAATACTGGAATGATTGATTTATTTTTAATTAAATAAAAATATGACATCTAAATTTTAGATTTTTGGATAAATTATCAAATAATCCTTCTCAAAATTTTATAATCATTGTTGTAAAAAATGAAGAAAAAAAATCATTTAAACATTTTTCAGTCCAATCTGTTTCATTTTTTACAAAACACGATTTTTAAAAAACAGGCATTTTTCTATTAAACTGCCTTTTCCAGTTTTATCAAAGAAACACAGTCATTTTTCCCTATTGTCAATTTAAATGGCCAAATATTTTAATTTTTGGATATCATCTTTTGTGTTGTTTTCATTGATATGGTTTCACTATTTTGACACGTATTTTGTTATTTACATTTTTTCTTAATGTTCCCAAATTAAGTAGTTATCCTTGTGTACAGATGTACTTTAAAAATTGTAGTGCATGTAATAGAATTATAAATTCTTGAAAATTTATAAATATATTTGTATTCATTTAGTTTTTATTTGTATCATTTTTTAAAAAAAATACATATTTAAACTCCATTTTTAAACAAAAGAAATTTGATTTTGAATCTGTATCATGTCCATTTTTCATAATATTGGTTATAATTATAATATTTTTATATATTTTTACCATTAATATATACATATATAATTTTAAATCAATAAATATACAATACTGATTAATTATCTATTGTAGTATATTCATTAATCAATCCCTTATCTTACGATCTTATCTGATTCTAATTTCCGAATTCCTAAATCTTGACCACTTGTGAGAGTGCCATGATAGTCTTGCATCAAAATGAACGAATAGGACTCTCCTATAAATAATGAGATGTCAACACTCACAACCAAATGAGATGAATATCTACAAGTTGATTGCTATAAAACTTGTTTTCAAACATCACAATTTACAATAATATCCAAATATTTTCTATTTAAGCTTTCTACTCAAAAAGTTGCATTCATAAATTGAAATATGTTCTTAATTAAGAAGTGTTCAGACATGAATATGGTAAGCTGAAATATGTTTGGTTGTCTTTGTGAGTTGTGATAGATATACCTTTAAATCCATAGTGCCAAGATTTTCGTTATTTGCATCAGAAATAATACCACGGTCATACAAAAATTTGCGAAAAGCCATCTTCAGAGCTATTTCTATTGCTGTAGATCCATTGTCAGAGAAGAAAACCCTAGAAGCCCAACCTGTCAAATGTTAATTACAAATGGTACATAAACAAAGAATAAAAGGAGCCAAAATTTAAGGCAAGAAAAAATAACTGGTATATGATTATGCTACAGAAACTATAAAAAAAAAAACTTTAGTATTTTACAATATATGAAACATACAATTGACATAATGATCATCCATAACGCATAAAATCAAAATTTGTGCCTACAAGCAAGAATAATAGATTAATATGAGGTTTGCTTAGTGTTGAATAAGAGAAAATAAGTGGTAGAAAAATTGATTCATTCATAAGCATAAGGTCTCTTTATATAAAGATTACATAAACATGACAAAGGATATTTAACCAAAGTGATACTAAACCCATTTACGATATAAACCCTAATACATATTGACTCTAACACTCCCCCTCAAGTTGAAGCATCCAACTTATAATAAACTCATACTTAAATAAAATTATTAACAATATAACAAAGAAGACATATAATAAATAGACAACTAGTAGCAATGCTGTGCAAGAACACAAATGGTCAAACTCTAGTTGACCACACAATAATAGGTGTACATACCATTTCATTGTTGACATCATTAGACTTAGTTAACATATGAACACCTACATATACTAAAAAGCTTACACAATTCACTTTCACAAGTATCATTATCGATCATCCAATAACAAAGATCTAATGTGAACACAATGGTCAAACTCCAAATCTCATGGAGAACACACAAAATGACAAAACAACACTGTTAAAACGTCAACAGCCACATGAGAATAACACAACTACAATATACTTTCACAAATACTATTATCAATCATCCAATAACAAAGATCTAATGTAAATTTTTAAATTAAGGTATTCCACAAACTCCAAAACTCGTGGAGAACATACACAAACTAACAAAACAACGCTACTACAATGTCAAAACTCACACAAGAATAACACAAGTAATTAATTAGATGATTGACAATAAAGTAGTAAACATTTTTCTATCTTTGTTTTTTCTCCTTTTTCATTGTTATTTTTTTATTTTTGTTTTTGTTTTTTTAGGTGGAAGTATGAATTGATTCATGCATAAGCATTAGGCCCCTTTATAAAGAGGCTACATAAACATGATAAAGGACACTTAACTAATGTGGGACTAAACCCACTTACAACACAAACTCTAATACACATTGACTCTAGAAATTAGATTTGTAGTCGAATCTAGTGAACAAAATATGGTCTATCACTTATGTTACAACATTCACACTCTCATATATTGAACAGAAGTTGGATTTTGTTCTGTTTCTTTAGTGGAAACCTTTGATGTGCTTATCTTATTTGAACCGTTGAGTTCTATCATGGTGGACAAAGACCAGAAGAAACAATATATAGATGGTAATTTGATATCTACCAAGATTAAGAGATTGAATTTAACCAACCTTTTCCTACACCTTTGAGCAACATGTCCGCAAGATGCACAGCTGGCTCATACACATTTTCAGGAAACATTACATGTCCGTACCTTGCAGTTGCATATCCCATATCTTTTGCAAGTTCGATCTGAAACCATCTAATAAGATAATTGTGATTAACATAAATTACACTATGTTGATTATGTAGAAGATAAGTGAAACCATAAGCTAGCTATTACCAATAGAAAAAGATGAGTGGAAACTTCAGCAGAAGCTAAAAGAAATATACAAAGCTGATATTGCAACAGATGTTTCATTTAGGAAACCTGTAATGTAGCATCAGGCCCTTGGGTCCACCAACTAGCACAAGCATCAAACTGAGGAGTAACAAGGTCCCGGTTGCCGTGAATCTAGGGTACCAAATAAGGCACACAACATTAAGAAAAAAAATCTTGCAAAGATATTCAAATAAGTTTATGAATCAGAATGATTTCCAAGCATTCTACTTTAAAGTAAAAGACAGGAAAAAACACAAATACAAACCTTATGAACAGAAAAATTCTCACCACAACGAGAATCAATCACTGTCACAGCATCCTTGGGAACAAGTTGGTGCTGAGTGAACGGCCACCAAAGAATGTCACCAGCCCTTGCAGCCATATCATGCAACCCACGAATCCTCTTCAAATGGGCATCACACATCAAATCCCTCAGCAAATTGAATGTTCTACTCGACTTGCCAAACCATTCAATCAAATCATTTGATGGGTCGCAAGGAATAGGAGGCATCACAAGCACATGTACCCTACAAAACCAAGAAACACTATGTATGCCAAAAGGCATAAAAACCTCATAAGTATTGATGGTGACTACCTGTTTCTGAGGTAAGAAAGTAATGGGATCTCATTGGAAAGGCCACAGTCCTCCAGAATGACAGCAATAATATCATAACCCCTGAGTTTGAGTGTCTCGTATGAAGATATGGTTCCAGATATTCCTCCCAAACGGCCATCTCCAACAAGAATCGCTGGCATCCTTAAAGGTCTGGTTTTTCCAAGAAGTCAATTGATAAATAAGGCAGGAATAGGTGCATCAAAATTATGAGAGAATGAAATGGCTTCAATCCTGGAAAGATGTAAATAGAAAATAGCTTTTCCCCTGTTGATGATCCCAACAGCACTAGAACCTGCTTCTAATAGATTATTTAGTTGGGGAAGAGAGAATATTGACTAAAGCATGTTGGCTTCAAAGAGATGGTACCTGATTCTGAAGTATATCGTGCTCATTTATCCCTATCCCTTCCACACAATCAAGAGGGAAATATCATGCACTCGATGTCCATCTTTTACAATTTACAAGTTTCGAATACCATTCTACTAAATCTACCATTTCAATTCACAGCCTGTTCACGGAAAATGCATTAAGAAAGGAGGAGGAAGAGGAGATGAGGTCACCTGTAGAGATCACACTGAAGGGTCCCCGACGGTCCGGGGCTCGCAACACCACCTGCTGTCTCGATCACTCTCCAAAGGTTTTCCTTCTCCCGGCTCCCGTCCTCCAATCCCGAGTCCAAGCACCTTTGCATTGATTCGAGTAGAGCTCCATCCTTCACCAATGCCCCTTCTCTCTCCACCGCAACATGTGGCGAGACAGCCTCCTTCCAGCAGTACAAGGACTTGCACACCAGCTTCGACTCCCCTTTGCCCTCCACGTACTTGTCCTCCCGCAGGCACAGCTCCCTCGTCCCCTCCTCCACCCCCGTACACTCCCCCACCAACTCCCTGGCGGCCGGGACCGAGGCATTGAGTGCTCGGTCGGAAGAGACGAGACCGATAGCGGAGCCACGGAAGAGCCTTGATACCTTGCGGTGGACGAATCGAGAATCCGAATCGGCGGGGAATCCGGTCTGAACAGGCTTCAGATAGAGGAATGTGGAGGGCTTTGAGGAGAGGACGGACAAAGCGAGGCCGGTGGAGACCAAGGTCTTGCCAACTCCAGTGTTGGAACCCCACACCATGTAGGTTGGGTGTGATATGTCGAGCTCCACGACGCTAGAAGCCGAGGATGTGGAGTGACGGCGAACTGCCAAGGCGGAAGAGAGGCGGCGAAGGAGCGGAGAGTGAGGGCGGAGGAGGAAGGCGAGGGCCATCGGGCGGACGGATGTGCTGCGAATCGAGCTTTCCCGCTTTATATGGTCCGAATTTTTAAAATGATTTTAAAGAATATATGCATTTTAGACATGTAAGGCTGGTTAAAGAATATATTCATTTTCTGTGGTCCGAATTTTTGGAAGCTGTCTGCACTGTCGTGGCGAAAAGATCGTCACAATTTGTTTAAAAGGTAATATTAAAATATCATCCAGTTATAATTTTTATTATAATTAAAAATTACTTTTAACATCGTGTGATTTCTTTTTATAATTTTTTTATCATAATATTTAATTATATTAACGTTAAAAAATATAATTTTTTTATATTTTTTAACATCACCTGTCTCATCAAACGACAGAAAAAGCCAGATAAATTTCAAGAAGTTAAAAAAACTTTGTTTTTTCACTTTTAAAGTTGAAAAAGATTTTATCAAACGTCACATATTTTTTTAAAAATTATATAATTTATGATATATGTATTTTGCTATAATTTTTTAATATAAGATATTAAAATTATTTAGTAAATATTACTGTATACAATTGATGTATATAATAAAAAATAAAGTTATAAATAACTTATAAACAAATGATACCAAAGAGTAATGTAATATGTCAAAATATTAGTATTTGTGCGAAATTTATCTTTATGTTTTTTACATGTATTAATTTTTATTTTTTATGAGTACATTTTTCTCTATTTACAAATTTATAAAGAAAAGTAATGAATTTTGGCAATTGCAAGAAACTCAATTTCAACTTGTAATTTCAAATTTAGGAAGCAAAAGATGGAATAAACAATCTCTTATAAAACGTAATAAAACACGATCCAAACAGATACTTTTCATACATTAAATATACTTTTTATTACTCATAAATATATTTATTTTATTTTACACTCCTATCATGATTAGGTTTCATTTAATAATGAAATTTATAAAAGTTTTTACTATAAAAAATATGTATTCTAACAAATAATATAAAAGATTTGTGAAATAATTTTTTTGTTATAATTGTTACGAAAGATCTGTAACAATACCTTTCTTTGAAAATGTAGGTTTCGTAATAAATAAAAGTATTATTTAAAAAATAAATAAGTTAATATTTAATGATTTAAATAATATTTTATTGTAAAAATCTAATTTTATATTTGATAAATTATTATAAGAATTTAATAATACATAGTAATTAAAACAGAAATCTTTTTTTATCGAAAAGACCTTAGTCTTATTAGACTTCTAATAAGCTTTAAGAAATCAGAGTTAAAATTTAATAATAGTGTTTGTTTTAGGTTTTTTTCCTATCTTCTATTTTACATTTTTACCCTTCCCTGCGTGTTTTTCTTCATTCATTTTCCCTTCTTTTCATGTGTTAGGAAAAAGATTTTTTTGAAAAAGATGTAATAAAAAATTTCAAGGTATTTTTATTTATTATTTTTTATTACAATTTAATTGAAAATTTCAATTTATTTGTTTCAAGCAGAGATGGAAATTTATTTATTATTTTTTATTACAAGTTTCATGAGAATTGATGAAGAGCCGTGTTATTATTTTCTTGCTTATAATAATAATGATTTATTGTTTCTTCACTTTCTTATTTCTTGTGCGTTTTTTTTTTTACATTTTCACGGAAAGAATTAACGATTCTTCTTAACGTAGTTTTATTTTGTTTAAATGACCTTCTGTCTTGCTTATTTTCCGATTCTATAACTAGCCTTTAGCATGTATTGTATTTTGCTTTTATAACTTTGGGTGTATTCACAGATAAATTTTTTTAACTTCGAAATTTGGAAAGAGTTGAAATAGAAGTTGGTTTTGTAAATAAAATTAAAATTACGTAATAATTTAAATGATAAAAATTACGTTGAAAGTAATTTTAAAAGTAAAAAAAAAAACCTATAAATGCACTATTCATTTATCTTCAATACAATTACGATTAAAAAATAAAGTATTCTTGATGTATCAACCACACATAAATCACTCCACATATTTTGATTTGTTTGATTTAAAACATGTGTACCTGGATGACAGAATTAGGATCAATTGAAAGTAATAAGTAACATGGACATTAAAAATTATGGTATATAGAATTAAATTGATATCCATAACAGATATCCATATTCACAATCAAAATTTATAATCAATCGATGCATTACAATATCATAAATTCGTATGAATTGTACTCATCTTCACATAATGCAAGGCAAAAGATCCAATGAAAAGATGAGGTGAAATTCGACAAAAACAATAGACGTGAAATGAGGAAGAGTTTTGTGAGAACAATAGACCAAAAGAAACTAACGATAGACGTGATCGAATATGAAAGAATTTTGACATCTAACAAGGGAGAGATCGAAAATGATTTTTTTATATATTATTATAAAATTTTACTTTCCATTCTTAAACATTACAAATATCAAAAGAAATCATAAATTTTTTTTCAATTTTCATTTTTGATTTTCCGGATACACAGACTACCCGTGAATCACACTCTCGTTTAAACGCGGCAAAACCTGTCGATCCAATTGTTGATTATTTCCCAAGCAACAATTATCAACGGGGCTTTCCTGCCTTCGTCTCTTCTCCGCCACACCACGGGCGTTGCCGAAACCCTAGCGCCATGGGCCAGGGCCAGTCGGGAGGCGTGAACAAGGGTCTCCCGGGGGACCGCAAGCACGACGACAAGAAGGACAAGAAGTTCGAGCCCCCGCCGGCTCCGACAAGGGTCGGCAGGAAGCAGCGGAAGCAAAAGGGGCCCGAGGCCGCAGCGCGCCTCCCCGTCGTCACACCATTGACGAAGTGCAAGCTCAGGCTCCTCAAGCTGGAGAGGATCAAGGACTACCTGCTTATGGAAGAGGAGTTCGTTACCAACCAGGAGAGGCTGAAGCCGCAGGAAGACAAGAACGAGGAGGATAGATCTAAGGTCGATGACCTCCGTGGATCTCCTATGAGCGTTGGGAATCTCGAGGAGTTGATCGACGAGAACCACGCTATCGTGTCGTCGTCTGTTGGACCGGAGTATTACGTTGGAATTCTGTCGTTCGTGGACAAGGATCAGCTTGAGCCTGGATGTGCTATTCTTATGCATAACAAAGTGAGTTCTAGTTCGTTTACGTTCGTTTTTTCTTGGACTTCGCTAGGTATCTGGCACTGTTCTCGCAAAAATCCTTTTTTACACTAAAATTCTGATGTGACTTGAGTCCACAGGCATAGCGGTTTTGATTCGAGAATTCACAAATTAATTTTCTCAGTCATTCACACTTTATTCTCATACATTTCCGCTTTGCTACAAAATAGAGCGCTTCAATTGAACTGTCGGGAAAAAAATTGTTAGGCTCCAAAATGAATTTAAAATACTTATCATTTCTTATGATACATTGATACAATTTCCTATGTATAATGTAATTCGTTCATTTTCCTAAAATGGTATTCTTTCATTTATTCCCAGGTTCTTTCTGTTGTGGGTCTTCTTCAAGATGAAGTTGACCCAATGGTTTCAGTAATGAAAGTTGAGAAAGCTCCGTTAGAATCATATGCTGATATCGGTGGTTTGGATGCTCAAATTCAAGAAATAAAAGAAGCGGTCGAGCTTCCTCTGACACATCCAGAACTATATGAAGACATTGGTATCAAGCCTCCTAAAGGAGTCATACTTTATGGAGAGCCTGGAACTGGCAAAACATTGCTTGCGAAGGTGAATACTGGCATTAATAATGTCTTCCGTGTCTCTGCCTTTAAGTTTAGGTTACACAAATTCTTTTGCAGTAACCATTGCCAATTTATTGTACCTTCAGAGCTCAGCTGATTTACCATGATTCCATGAACATGTTTAATGTCGGTAGTGTTGCTCAATTTTGCATCTTCACGTTAATTTTTCCTGTTTGATTTTTTTCATTTCCTTTTTTCCATTTAGTTTCAATCAACATAGTTAGCTAACTGTAGCCTAGTCAAGCATAATAAACCACGGTTTCCTTGTACTTTTGATTTTTTCTCTTTTGATTGATTTCTACCTAAATTTTCTAATAAATCGACTTGTTGTCTTCAAAGTGCAGAAGGCCTTGAAAATTTAAACAAAAACATCTGGTTTAGCTAATGCAGTAAAACATGTGAACTTCACGAACCGTTGTCAATATCTTTTTTTTTATTTAAAATAGAGCTTGAAACATGAACAAGACAAATGCCCTCACCCTTGGGTACATCTCCACATAGGTTGCCTCATCATGCCTTACTTGTTTCTACTTTCAGAAAAGTCATGTGTTACCTCCAATTAGTTTGCTTCGACTTTTCCGAAATGTAGCTCCAGAGGACCTTGGAGGGCAAGAGACAGTGTAAAATCTATTTATGAACACCTTTTGAGCCATGCAATTTCTAACAATATCTTCTATCATGTCAATTTTCAGTTTTTTCTTTGATTTTTTTGCTAATAATTATTTTATGGTTCCTTGGAGGTTGTGTGGTCTAGTATCGTTACTTATAATCAATCAACAATGAATATCATGTCTTACTGAGAATAATTTCATACCATTTCACATTGAGACTTGAAATTACCAAGAGTATTTCTTATTTCAGGCTGTGGCTAACTCAACTTCAGCTACCTTTTTGCGTGTTGTTGGAAGTGAATTGATTCAGAAATATTTGGGTGATGGACCAAAACTAGTGAGAGAGCTTTTTAGGGTTGCTGATGACCTTTCTCCATCAATTGTTTTTATTGATGAAATTGATGCAGTTGGTACTAAGAGGTATATTGATGAAGGTGTTTTCTAAAATTATAGTGTATTCTTATTGGAATTGCATAACTGAAACTTACGCAGGTATGATGCACATTCAGGAGGAGAGCGTGAAATTCAAAGAACTATGTTAGAATTACTTAACCAGTTAGATGGTTTTGACTCAAGAGGAGATGTTAAAGTCATCCTTGCCACAAATAGAATTGAAAGCCTTGATCCTGCATTGCTTAGACCTGGCCGAATAGATAGAAAGATTGAATTTCCTCTTCCAGATATAAAGACAAGAAGGCGTATTTTCCAGGTAGATTCTCATTTTCTTGAAATAATTCACTGCTCTTTGGAGAGACAAATTCTCTTAGGTTGCATTGGTAATGTCACATTTTATGATAGTTTAGTTCAATTTTCAATATGTTCGTAAAAGATGTCAAAATTGTTGATTTCAAACAACTGCAATGAGTTGATTCCTCATTCCAATTATTTTGATAAGCAGTTTTTTTGTAAGTGTTGGTAAACACTACATTAGGGATAGGTTGTATATGTACATAATGTTTTCTGTATTTGTAAAGATATATCTAATTACCATGCAGATATTTTTCTGTTGCCACATAAAATTTTCTTTACCTACAGATACACACATCAAGAATGACACTTGCTGATGATGTGAACTTGGAAGAATTTGTGATGACAAAGGATGAGTTTTCTGGGGCTGATATTAAGGCAATCTGCACTGAAGCTGGTCTGCTTGCTCTACGAGAACGACGGATGAAGGTAAGATTATTATTCAAGATCTTCCCATGCCATTCAAAAGGGTTAAAAATGAAGACCTTGTACAGATATTTGATCATCTTAATTTCTTCAGATATTTGAAGCTCATTTATTTGCACACATATACATTTATTCCATTAGCTGGTAAATTTATAACTTGGGTAATGACATTATCGATGTGACAATATTGTTACCAACTTGTTATATTTTTTTATGCTAGACCCAAAATGGGGAGCATTTCTAGAGAGCTCCACCTTGTGTTCTGTTTTTATCTTTTCTGTTTTTAATTATTCCAATTTTAAATATCTGTTTTAGTGTTTCTGCGTTGTAGTTATATATATTTTTAATATTTTTCCCTTTCATTTTCCTTTTTTAAATAAACACAAGTTCAGGGAATCATTGTAAAAAACCAAAAATGCTCTTATGAACAATGATTCTCTCACCACAGAGAGCTTCACTGGTCTGGAACTCTCTGGATAAATGGTGACCAAATATTGGAATAAATGACATCAATTTTGATGAAATTTAAAGTTCATTCAACTTGCTAGTATAAAACTATAAATTTTAAGTTTATATGGGAATCTGGACATCTAAAGGCATAACTTGTTATTTTCATTTGCAGATTAAGTTTGCATGAACCACAGGTATACCAATATTTATCTATTTATGTTTAAATGGGTTGTTTAAACAAGCTAGGCAGGCCTAAGCAACTTTACCTGTTCTTGGGTTGCTGTTAGCTCAAGCAAAGAAAAATTCACTTCAATACAGTTATTTAACTGTTGGTGGCAACTCAACCTCATCAATTCAGTTGGAATTGCAGTAGGACACTCAAAGTTTTGTACCTGCCTTGGGTTTTAAATTTTAATAATGCAAGCGTACTTGCTCTTGTGTGACATCGGTAGTTTTGGGTCATTAGAAGCTTTCTAGTCATCATTGATACATGCTTTCCGTTTTTGTTATCTCTTCTGCCTTTTCTCTGTTTTATTTTTCTGTCAGGCGATGGTTGTTATGATAGCTTCTTGTCTATTTTGATAGTCCTTAAAGAGGATCTTGATAAATCATAGATAAATTAGACAGATTATCTGTTACAATCACAATTGTACAGGAAATCTGCACCCATGCATTATTTATTAAAAAAAATTTGTGTGGAAAATTTTAAAAATTCGTAAAAATATATAAAATATCGAGAACCTTTTTCAATTCCAGTGTGGGACCCAGCTGAAGTTTGATTGTTACCTTACTAGAGTAGCTCATATAAATTATCTGTCATTCTGAACAGAAGTGGGAATATTCAATTTCTTGCTTTCTGCCTTATTGTAATAATAGCAATCTTCTCTGTCCCTGACGTTCTGTAGTACATCTTGCAGTTCACCTCATTCTTGTTCACAGAAGTAAGATTTATGCGGTTTTTTTTATTGTTTTGTTCAGGTAACCCATGCAGATTTCAAGAAAGCCAAAGAAAAGGTTATGTTTAAGAAGAAGGAAGGTGTCCCCGAGGGACTGTACATGTGATCCAGAGGACAGTGAATTCCCTTTTGGTGCTGTTTCATCGGTTCCTTCAAGGTTTCATGGCTGAATTTTTATGAATGTGAACTTTGTCTTATCGTCAGACGATCCCCTAATATATGCTTGCATGGTTGTTTCCTTATGCAAAATCACATGCTTATTGCCAGTTTGCCATATGAATGATAAAATAGTGCTGTGCTATTAGCCGAAATGCTTCTATTATTTGAAAAAAATGCGAAGGGAATGTTCCTTGTTTTCTTTCTTCCAATCTGAGTTGCATATTTACAATGCATTTTGGCTATTATTGCTATTTTTTATGATGATTGGATTTGTGGAATGATCAATGCTCTTGTACACATTCTACTGGCAGGATTCTAGCATGTTTGTGTTTTTCTATTTTCTTTTCATTGAGAAAGAGTTCTGTTTACGATGTTGTATCTCTTATCTAGTAAACTATTTTGTGTTTAGTAGCTTATATAGATTGTAGCACCTTGTGAACTCATGTGATTTATGTTTAAGAGTCTTAATGCTTTTACTTCCATTTTATCGTTAGTTTTCTTTGTTAGGAATTAATAAATAGATAAGGTCATTAGCTGGTATAGTGTCAGAGCTAAGGTTCTCATAAAATCTGTACTGAGCAATTGATTCACAAAATAGAGCATCCATCTAGGCATTTGACTATAGAATTTACTATTATTGAATATTGAGTTGTATTTGCTCTTGATGAACAGTAACCTCTTTGATTTGCTAAGGTTGACCTCAAGAGAATTTCCATTCTAGTTTGGAAGTGTTATTTGTTCATGATGGCTACCTTCACTGCGCTGGCCTAGGCTTGATGTACAAGATCAGGTGCATGTTCAAGAAAACTTTAGAGGAGCACAACTTTTATATCAAGGTGGAAAGCAGTTATTGCACCTACAAGAAGAGGCATCATGAGAATATTTATGTGAACGATTTCAACCACTTTGAGGCATTATGTCAACATGTCCTTGAAAATGACAGTGAAGAAGTTCACTCAAAGTTTGATAGATGAACTATGTAAGTGATATCTTGAAGACTAGATACTGTAAGAAAGATGATAGAATGTAGCATTGAACTATTAGAAGACTACCAACAAAGGGTCAAGGAGATAAGGTAGCATGGCAAGCCATATATGAACTTTGGTTTGGGAGGTCATTGACAAAAGTTCAAGGCATCTTCGATAACCAGCAAAATGGAGCTGAAGGGTGCTCACAACGTGGGAGGCGCCGTCCAATAAAAGAGTTGTGCTACTTTAAGATTGAAGCATGTTTGATGCGTAGGCTGATCGTTTTATCAAGGATTGTTCAAAGAATGAAAACACCCAAGGTCCCTGAAAGATGAATTAGTAGTAGAAGACAATGCAAACATAAGTCTGCACAATTACTATAGGGAAGGCTTAAAAATGTGGTGGTGATAGGTATGAGTTTAATTGGTTGATTATTATACTTTATTGGATGATTGCATAATTAAGTGGTAAGTGGCAATTAAGAGGGGGGGGGGTTGTCTTTGGAAATGGTGAGAAATGATGAAAAATGATAAAATTTTGAAATTATTATTTTTCATTGTTTTACATTATTTTTTATATTTTTCAAAGACACAAATCTCTCTTAAGGAATCAAAATTGTGAATGGGAATTCTCTTAGCAGGGTACCACTTTTCCGTTGTTTTATTCGAATTAGGATTGATCCTTTCTTCGTAGTCAAGAAGTTTGGAAGAATGATAAGGATCTGAATGGAGGAATTTGCTTGTCACTTGAGATCACTGCACCCTTTGGAGAGATAAACGAGAATAACTTTTTTCTGTTCATTTGGTATCATCATTAGCCAACATTTCTTATGTCAACTTCTTAAAATATATGTTTGCACCAAAGCATTGAAGCCACTATGGGTTCCACATCCGAAAAAATACATTCATCTATTGATGAAATGGCATGCCACTTGATTTTGTAATAAATGTATTGCTAAAATTACGAAAGTTATGTTGTAAATACAACAATAATGTTCAAGTAATATTTTAAGTTACATTAATCAATAATAATAACTTTAAGTAATATTTTTAAATAATTATTGACTAATATACTTGCAATTTATAATAAGAAATAATATTTTTATATTAATTTTATAATTATTCTACCAATATTAATATAACAATATCCTAATTTTATGGTTGTACTAGAAAATAACTACTATTTCTTATTACTATTGTTATCATAGTTATAAATAATAGCTACTATTGATTATTTTTAAGTCCCAATGCTGTACATTAATGTAACCAAGAATAATTAATCATGACCAAAATCTTGGAATTGAAGAAAGTGTGTTAATCTCTGATTCTAAAAGTTTTGTATTGAAAAACATTATTAGAAATCTATTAAACATTGTACAAATCAGGAAACTCACAAAATCTATCATGCCATTGTGATTTTTATTTTAAATTTCAACGAGAACCGAAAAATCTCAAGATAGACATGCAGAAGAACCTTATACGCACTATACATGTAATGCTTGTGTACACACCACTACCCAATTTCCAAAAAAACAATAAGTATGGTAATGTATGCATATGTCTCTGTCCTGCTGCGTTGCCTTTTCATTGCAATGAAGAACGATTGGAAATTGGAAGTGATGATCTTTTCCCAAAAACAGAGGAAAGATGAAAGAAAGAAGAATAAATAAAGCCTGTGGCACGGATGAGTTCAGGGATTAAAGCCTAATGGGGAGGCCGAAATTCTGGAACACTTTGATCTCCCCTCGAAGGCCGGCGGTTACGACCACCAGGCCCCATGCGGTTGCAGAGGGGGCGGTGCTACCCCTGCTGCTCCCGCCACTGTACCATCGAGCCGACAGCGCCGAACCCGGCAAGCTAAAGGCGTGTATGGAAGACAGCGGACCCGACCACAGCCACGAGGAGCTGGACCCCGAAGAGGTGCTGCTGATGCCCGAACCCGTACGTGACGGATTGCTCAGCTCGTCCTCGGTAAGCGTCGCGGACCGATCAGGAGAGCCCTTCTTCGGAGGTGGCGGGCATTGGCTCCTGCAGCTGGAGAAATGGTCCTCTGGGCAGGTGACGATGGAAGGAGACCGGGTGTGGCCGTTGGAAGGAGGCGACTGCTGGTGGTGGTTGGCGTGTGTGTACCGCGTCGACGGCAAGGATGGTGGCTCGTGCCTGCTGCTACCGGGCCATGGGACGGCGACCGACACGTCCTTGCAGTGGAAGCTCTCGTGCGAGGTGGTGGTGACCCAGGCCTTGCCCTTCGACACTGCTGCGCCGGCGTGGCGAGATTCTTCTCTTTTCCATACGTACACGTGGGAGTCCTCGCTGGCACAGACGACGTAGTGACCATCCGGAGTGTAACTTGCCGACATCTGGCTGCTGGTGTTCCGGAAACCTGAGAACGACACACATTTAGGTTTTGTCTGGCAACAGTTTTTTCATATCTAAGAACAGAAAAAATATATTTCTTACATCGAATATGGAAAAATTTCGTCCATAGAATGAAGTTGTCTTGGGAATTCCTTAGTTATCATTATGTTGGGAGTAATTTTTGGTTAAGGTGAGAGTCATATCAAAAGAAGCCTTAATTATCATAAACACAAGGTACGTTTAAGAGTAATTTTTTTAACTCCTAAAATTATTTTTAACATCATATAAATTACTATATAATTTCAATTCTAATTACGAAATCAATTCCAACTTTAGCTCTTTCTAATACTTGCACACTGATGTCAATGCCAACAACATTTACTCTTATATATTGGCTCATTTCTATTCTTTCTGGTCTACTTGGTGGAAGCTACAATTCTCACTGATTTGTGATCGGGAAGAATGAAAATTGATTTGGAATGAATTCAAATTTGTGTTTAGCTTACTAGTACCAAAAAGGAACACCTATGTCCAAAAACTCTTATTGGGACATTGTTTCCTAGCTTAGGAGCCAACCCACGTCCTACATGTGTGATGGGGAAAAAAGAACCCCTTGGTTTGCATTGTATGGAAATAAATTTGTAACACCCCATGCGAAAGCAAAATTATGTATGGTATAGCCTATAGATGATATGAAAACAGCAAGCATCAAATATGAAACGTCAGTTTTCAGGCAAAAACACTACCATTATCAATTGTGAAGAATTTATCTTGGTTTTGATGATTTCAAAGTCACATATTAGAAAATAAGAAAAAGTAAACTAAAATCTTCTATAAAGCTGCTTAACTATTTGTGACTCTATAAGAAAAGGCAGCATCAGCTCTTGCTCATGTTGCATTCTATTTGCTGGGAAATTTGATTTAGGGGGAATGTGGTGATCTTTAATAGAGTCCGGTGAATTACTCTTTTCTTAAGCTGTAATTTTTTTCCCTTTCGCCCCTATTTTGCATTTGATAAATCTTATTATCTTAATAAGATTCACCCTATTTTCCTCTCAAAAAAAGCTTCTCAGCTAAGCATATTTAGAATTATCATTTAGATTCACATTGAATATGATGGAAATTTTGTTTTCTTTTTATTAACAATATTTGAATGCATTTTTTTGATAGATTAGAAATGTTAAACCTCACCCAGAATATTAGATGATTATAATTATTTTGACCCAAAAAGTTATCCAGAGAATTATCTCTCTGCTTTTGAATAAAACATAGACAATTTCCAACATTATTTGCATCTTATCAAGTTGTTCAAATATCATCTTCAAGGAACAGATTTTTAATTAATTTTCATTAGATCTTATGATGGGCTTCAGACAATTTTCTATCCCATAAATTGTTAATGCAAATTTTCTGTTGTTAATTATTATCATATTATATATAACTCAAGCCTGAATTCATAGCATTTATTAAGAAAGAAAATAAATAATTATAGTATCATGGAACAAAGTGAAACTTGTTGTGTGGGAGTTAGAAATTTACCTCGGAATTTGTGAATTAGATCAACACCTCCAAGAACTCGTATTTGTGAATCGGCAGAAGTTATCATCACTTCAGATGGATTTCCTGGTTGAAACTGCTCAAGCATGACACAATTAGTTAACATGGTGAATATTAGACGAATGATACTAAATAAAAAGCCTCGGATGTAAGCAGAAAATTCTAAATAAACATACCTGAAATCCAGTAATTTTTTTAGCTTGAGATTTCTTTTTCTTGTTATGAAGGTCTAACTGAGCTTTCAGACGTAGCTTACTACCTGAATGCAAACAAAATGAAAACACAAAATTCAAAAGATTTTTGAGACCCTAGCCGCATGGACATGTAGCGGATTAACTATGGTACGAGAACAAAGACGCATTGTTTTGCCCCTGTTTGTGCAATTGTGCTATTGTTAAGAAATCAAAATTTCCACTGCTTCATTCAGTAACCCAAGAACCATGAACAGTCTTTTAATTGATATTATTTGCTGTGTAAAAAAAGCACAACAGAGTATATATATGGTTCTCGCAATTGATACAGTCTAGATTAGGTTTACAAAATAATGGAAAGGGATATAGGCTATTGGTGTTCTTTCTATAATCTTGATGTTGCAACAAGGTTCAAGTTTCAAAATGGTGAAAAATAGATCCGAGGACAATATCATGCCTTCATTTGTTCAATCATGGATAGAAAATCCTATGTGAATATTGTCAGTTATGTTATTGTTCCAGGTAATTAGGAAGCAGCCTAGCAGTCACATGGTGCTGCAAAATCATTTACAGTTGATGCTTGATTGAAGAAAAGGAACTCTGTTATGGTGTGAAGCTCAAGACATACATTACATGTAAAGCATATAGTTAGCAACACTCAGAAATTACAGGTTGGCAAAAGCAGTAATGATGATACAAGTTTTTCAGAGCCATACCAGACAAGCTGTAAAGATGGCAGCTCCCCTTGTGTGAGCCCACTAGGGCACCCTTTGACGCACAACATGGTAAAAGATGCATTACGGAATCGATAAAGCATTCATATACCATTTTGGTATAAAATCATATACACAGCTTCACAGCGGATATCACATTTTACCTGGCCACCAGGTGTATAACACGCGGCGGTAACCATTTCATGGAGGTCTTTCCAGTGAACAACTTGACGATCTGGTATGCTCCAAATACGGATCTTGGCATCAAGAGAACCACTGATGAAATATTGATCATCTACTGGATTGAACTGGATACAGGTAACTGTCCAGCCGAATATATGCATCAGATTTACACATAGTTGGCAAAACATAAAAAGGAAAGTTTGTACTTTTAGAAATGGTGAAAAATAACAAGAAATAATGAAAATTTTGATTAATTATTTTCTACAATTTTACATCATTTTTCACCTTTTTCAAAAGTACAAACTCCCTTTTAAGCCAAAATTACGGTGAAACACTAGTTCAGAGATCATCTTAATTACCGTAATCATTGTGTGCGAATAACTTTAGGCAGGTCTTGGATTCCATTGCCCATAGCCTTACAGTTTTATCCATTGACGAAGAAAGTAGATACTGCAAATCCAGCGAATATGCTTGTAAAGTGTCGGCAGCACATAGATGATGGGAAGTCATTTCATTATGGATTTTACCAGTTCTCATCTTGGTTGACAAACACTTGTGTTGGAATATTTCCACAATCAATTAGTTGGAAACTATAGTGATTTTATGTTAGAGGTTCACATTTAGATCATGTTTGTCTTTACCCTTTTTTTTACTGCGTATTTTTATTTTTTATTATACATCACAGTAATCTATAATAA